>VDFB02015874.1:0-28626 GCA_007258455.2 Sequoia sempervirens
TCATGAGATTGTACTAAGTGATTATTTCCTTATTTAAATTTACATGTGATATTTTTATACTAATGTGTTTATTCTCTAATTGTATTGATAGGTGAATCTACAAGCTACTTATGAGTGTAGGAGGTACAATTAGTAGAGGATAATTGTCAATTATACTTGTGGGTTTTAATCTTCTTAGAGCAAAAAAAAATTCTAATTATTCAATGACACTCCCTAGTTATTATGTATAGAGACTTTATTCCATGACTTCATGGAAATATAGGCATAAATTTATATTTTTTGGCATATGTCATTTTATGCTCATATGCCTTTGTTGAGCTATTAATTGTATGTCTAAATGATATTGTAGGGAAACTAATAGTATATGACATTTTTATTAAATTATGCATTTCTTTATTGCCTTAGTAAGAATAAAATATATAAATATTTTGTAAGTATTGATGGATTAAATTGTTTAAGTAGTTTTAATAATAAGGTTTAAAATTAGTTTTTTTTTTTTAAGCAAAAGTGGCAAGCCACTATAATTATATTAATAGTAAATATTAGTTTTCTACAAAACCCTGGTTCAGGTGAGCATAGTGGTGGGAAAGAACCAGGAAGAAAACCCCCAGTTATGGCTTGAGTAACAGATTGACTCTTTACAAGATTGACTAGATTACATAGACCTTTGAGTAACAAACTGACACTTTACAAGATCGATTAGATTACATAGACCTCCCAATTACTTTCTCATATTTCAAAGTTTACCCGAACAACACCCATTACATTGAAGACCCATTACATTGTAACCGAATTACAAAAAGAAATCCCACTATTACTGGTCTGATTTCATTAAGAAGCCCAAAACCCATTACAACTTAACCAAAATTGACCTTTTTCCAAAGATTAAAATTCTAGAAACCAGCTGATCAAAATGAAGAAGACCTATTTCTTGCTCTTAGTGGTCCATTTACTGACATTTCTTCTTGCAGCAGTTGCTTTTGTTTAGAGATAAAATCATGGGATGACACTGATTTGGTTGTGTTAGGGACATAATGATAACAAAACTTTCTCTTTCCAGCATGAGGAACATTAGAAAATTGCAAATCATGAACACATGTATGATTTCTCAAGAAAGAAATCACATGGTACTTTCTCTTAAACTCATCTATTTCCTCCATGGAAAATGCATTTTTGTACTTGTTGAGGGATTGATATAAATGAGAAGAGGTGTCATGCATTGTTGATGACAACATACCTTTAAATACTTCTGCATATCTCTTTTTGTGAAAGATGAAATGCCTTGGGAATAAACCTCCCACTAGACCATCACCCTTGGTGAAATCATATTGTTGGATGCTATAAAGTAAAGCGTCATTTTCCAAGTAGGAGCTAATAACAAACTTATTAGCTATGCACTTTAGAACATTAAAATTTTGAACCAAATCCAAAATGTTTGATAGGAAAATAGACAGAAGATTAGTTGGAAAAATGATCCTCTATACATCTGTTTGTAATACTTCATCACCTATGATGAATTTTATGCAATTCAACATAGATTTGCATTTAACCTTAAACACACTTTGCAATTCTTCTTTCTCAATGCAGACTGAGAAAGATTCTTCCCATGGCTTGATTAAAACTAGCATTCTGAAGTTTTGTACTCAAAACTCTTTAAACTCCATTAATTCAGGCTTATCCAAAACCAATTTGAAAGTAGCAGGAACACTGAAACATTGAATAAAGAAAACAAAGCAAGTCGAGAGAGTTACCAACTCACCAAACTGAAAGTTGCCAACACACTGAAGCATTGAAAGTGATTGTAAATATTTTAAATCATTTTAATTTTCTTAATTCAAACTTAAGATTTCATTCATTGTTGATATGTATTAAAAATAAAATTATCGTGTACCTTATCTACTTTGGTTCATCAATACATTGTTGCATTTTTTATTGGATATTTTGTATAATTCACTCATCTCTCTCTCTCTCTTGTTTCTCTCACCCTATCAATCTCTCACTCACTCTATCTTTGTCTCCCTCACTAACTCTCTCTCTCTCTTTCTCCCTATATCTCTCTCACCCTCTCCATCTTTCTCTATCTCTCTATCTAGCTATCTATCTCTTTCTTTGTCTCTATCTCTCTTTGTATTTATATCTTTGTCTCCCTCCATATTTATCTCTCTATATCTCTCTATCTCCTTATCTCTATGTTTCTCTCTATTTCCATCCTAAACTTAATATATCCTTTATTATTGATATGTAATCAAAATAAGATATGTGTACCCTATCTACCTTAGTTTGTTAATGCATTATTATATTTTACATTTTATTATTTTATAGAATTCATTCATCTCTCTCCTCAACTTCTCCCCATCCCTCTCTATCTATCTCTTTATCCCTGTCATCCTCACTATCTTTCTATATCTATCTCACCCTCTTTATCTCTATTTCTCTAGACTATTATTTGGTCAATAGATCTTGAATAATACATGTACATTCATATGGGAAATGATAAGGGAGCCTGCACAAGGCTAAATATCCTCTATGAAAATAAGTTATAAGTCATAGAAAGATAAATATATAAGATAAAAAGATTTAAATGTATTAAAATTTATCAAAATGCTAAATAGTGATTGATAAATATTTATATGACTATCACAATAGAATAATGATGGCAAGTAAGACCATTTGAGACCCTATAAGGTCAATGGTAATGTATTTATTCAATGTAACTCATCAATAATATGTTAAATTTTATAGGCATGTGGCCCTTTAACATGTTCAATAGAATTGAACAATCCACCTAGATATGTTGGCATGGTTAGTTTAGTGAAATGAGGCATCAAATGAAAATAATCACTTTAAGCAACATTTCATTGAATAAAATTGAAACACATTACAATATTCCATGCATCACTATTGTGATAAAATGAAAGTTTAAGAAAACTAATATAAGATTTTACAGGTGGTCCCAACTTCCACTAATAGGTTTAGATAAGAGATTCTTGGATGCCAAAATTTGAGAAAATAGTCATATCAAAATTTAGAAAATTTTAAGTCTTAAGTATTTTAATGTTATGCCCCAAGTTGACACATATAGGAAAAAATTATCAGAACAACATTTTTTTTAAACAACAAAAAGATACGAACAAAACATATTGCACTCACAAAACAATGTACACACAAGTTTCATGCTAACACATTGGCACAAGGGTAATAACCAAAAATCAATCTCACCCTTGCTACAAGAAAGGTGGAACCAATGGAAAGCTTACCAATCATGGGATGTATCCACCATGATGAACTTACAAGAAGTTACAATGAAACCCAAATGATGATCAGGTATTAACCCATGATCGTACTCTCTCACAACACCACACAAGGTTAGAATGATAGAATAATCAACATCAAATCCACATGAAGATATAGTTAGTAACTCTTACAACACCCATGAAAATGATCATAGATTATGGAATGACTAGGAGCTAACACACCTCCATTAGATGATGCAACCATCAATTTCCATATTAAGTCATAGGATGAGAGAAAATTCACCTCCAATCCACTAAAAAAAAATTAATAAACAACTAAATGCAAGGGATAACCTTCACAAAAGGTTTCCTTACTAGGAGGTACAAAACCTCCACCAACTGGAATGATGGTGAGTCACATCTAGGAAACAACAAGCTTCCCAAAATAAATAGGTTTCATAAAACATAAGGCATGGAACTTGTTGAAAAAAAGACAACATGGGAAGACTCTCAAGGCTAATGGGAAATACTTTCATATATAAATTTTTCCAAAGAAGCAATTGGAAGATCCAGCTATATGATGAAATAATGAAGCAAGGTACTAGAGCACACTAGCACCCAAAGAGTACACTAACACAAGCACTCAAGTGTCTTGGTCTAGAGTTGGAGTCATACACTAGTTTTGGAGTCCAATTCTAGCACTAGAGTCTCGATTAGGTAGTGTAGTCCCTTCTAGCTGTTGTAGTCCTATTCTAGTGCTAGAGTCCTTTACAGTGAACAAATCCAGGCTAGGGTTTTTTCCCAAGACATGTCAAATTCTTAGGAACTATAAGGAGAGGACCAAAAATAAAAAGAACTCAAACAATAAAAAAAATGTGTTTACCAAGAAGGTCCTAGACACCTGATCTCACCTCACCCTAACCCATGAAGGATACCACTTCTAAGGGCTAGGGAGACTACAATAGGCTTCAACACAAGGCCCACAACACTAGGTTTGAAGGGTAAAGGTGTCCAACACCTCCCAACCCCACCAAGACCACTCAGAGAACCTTAAATGAACCCTCTACAAGGTAGTTCTCAATGAAACACTACACAAAAATGAGAGATAAATGCTCCAAGAAAAATAATATATTTTCTAACACACAAAAATTCATTTTAAGCCCAAAAAAATATTTTCTATATTCATTTCAACCAACATTACAATAAAATAAAATAAAGTAAAAGATAACAAGGGTTTTGACTCTAATATAAAAACACGCAAAGGAGCCCATATTATTGATTTCACTTATGTGCTCAATTTACAATCACTACTTACAAGAGGTTATAATATAAATTTACAATTATAAAGGAGGAATCAAGGTCTTAAATAATACATATACAAAAAAATTAATATTAGAATTAAAGGCAAGAAGACAACCTCCACTTGCACATTATTCAAGGCTCCTCTAACAAAAAATCTAATAAATTTGATCCCTAATGGTGGTTTCTATGCCACCCAACCTCATGTTACCCTTGGATCCACTCCTTACATTTTAGGATTCAGTCACATGATCCACAATAACATTATGCATGCAAAACAAGGAGCATGGTTCATAGACACACCAATGAATATAATATCATAAACACATGGCATCAAATGAAATACAACATCATCATAGCATACACATGGAACAATAATGATGACATCAAATGCATATAGGACAACATAATGATCACCAAAGAATAATACACACGTGCTCAAGAGATACATCACCAAAAAGAAGTGCAAAGGATAAACCATTTCAAAAAACATATAGCACAAACATAAACATGTGCAACCATGATCTCATATCACAAAGACATCCTCATGTGTGATCAAGTTTCTTCCAATCCAACATGGTCAGAGAAAAGTATCTCATTGAAAAAAAATTCTAATTGTAGCAAGGATGAGGAACCCATATGATCTAGGGAAGGAGTTCCATCACAATAGATCAAAGAGATGGCTAAGTGGAGTTGGGTATGATCAACCCACCCAATGAGAAACCCAACATACAAGTCCTAGTGCTCCCTAATAAATCACTACATCCTATCCTCTAATCTATGCACATACCAAGCTTGTACTAGTTATCTAGCTAGGTCATAGGAATCCTTATCTTGGTTAATTTTATTTCTCCAATGTCATTAGTTATCACATATTAAGAAAACTCCCCAACAAGATATCCTCAGGACCCTTTATGACTTGTAAAACATTCGGAGCCATCCCTTTCCTACATCCTACACCTCAAGTCCTAGGCTCATCATGCCAATTCACTATCTAGGTGTGGCACAAAAAATAAGGCATTAAATATGGCATACAAAATTGGCTCAAAAACTTTAAATATGGTCTTAAAACAACACTATAAAAACCCATTAATGAGACTCAAATTCCCCCAAAAAATGCATTCATTTTCATTTTTAAAATCAATTTTTTTTAATTTTGTGAACGCAACAACTAGCAATTTGCATGCAAAATTTATTAATGGAGCTTTAGATTTTCTCAATTTTTAAAACCCATTAATTTTGAAAAAAGAGTGCCCTTTTACATCAAATATGAACTACTCATTTATGTGATAAAATTCAAATTCTTGCCATTTTTAAAAAAAATGGTATTATGAGGGCACAAAATGTCATTTAAAAAAATAAAATAAATCTAATTTAATTCTTAAAATTGAATCCTACAAGATAATTACTATGATCCATTAATGGTGATAATGACATCCAAAACAAGACAGAGCTCAAGAAATGGAGAGGATAACAAAATTACAGGTTAAATTTGAATGCATATACAATACATGAAAAATTTCAAACTTACCAATTTGGAGGAATGAAGATCACACACACACACACACATGAAAAATCCATTTCCTATCCCAATCCATTCATCTCCCAAGCCAATCCAATTCCAAATCCACCCAATTTCACCCAAAATCTATTTTTTTTCTAAAAGACAATTTTGGTGCAATTATCTTCACAAGAATAAGAATATCCAAAAAAGACTTAACTCCTTTCCTTTTGACCCTTTTTCTAATTAAATTCTTTATTTCTAATTTCTCAAAAATTCCATTTGAAATTAATAAACACACAACACTAATTCCTTTTCAATATTTTTAATAAAATGATTAAATTGAATATATACACATTCCCAACCAAAATAGATTTTTCAAAATTTAAATAACTTAACTATATTTTTATGTTTTCCCTTTTTTCCAAAAAATGGAAATATTTTGATAGAAAAAATTGCAATTTTTTCATTCCCAAATTTTTATTACAAAAAAAATGAGAAATTAAACTACTAAATTACATCAAACATTTAGTAGTTATTCACAACATAGATGAGCTCTGAAATTGCCTCGAATTCGGTTCTAGATTAACAAAGGGTCAAAAATGACACATATTGTACTTGATTCAAGTATAATCAAGGAACAAAACAAGGATACCTAGTGTGACATATCCAAAATAACCACCGTTTGAGAATAACTCAGACCTATATATCCATGAGGAGAAATAACCTTGTACCTGTAACCACTCAACACACATGTCAAGCATACTTACTCAATACATACAATAGTTGAAGCATAGCATAATCACCTAAAAAGGTACAAAATAATATACAAAACACAAATAACTATATTTAAATTTCATAAAATCATGATAACATTTAATCATAGCTAAAATATTAGTGCACATATCCATGAACTTGAACATTATGATAAACCAAGCATAAAATCATTTAGAACACCAATAGCCAACATGTTGAGGAACCTCATCTCAAAAAATGTGGGTGGTTCAAACATTCCATTCATAGCAAGAACCAAAGCCACACAAAAAACTCACAATGAAAACAATGAAGCTGAAACACCAAACAACACCCAAATCAAAAAGCACAAGCACAACCTATGCATCCCTCAATACATAGTAAAAAAGAAATGTTGAGATCTATCCACCTCAAAGTTGCAAATGGGAAGGGCATTACATCCTCCCATAGTAATATTAGGCTTACTCCTAGAAGCTTGCACAAGCAAGGATACGGTACACTTGGAACTTAATCCTTCAAACACAACAAATATCACAAGATCAACCCTCTAGACTCTTACCAAGTCTAGGCCTCAAACACACCTCACACACACATATCAAAAGGTGCACAAGCTAAGTGACCACTGGCCTATTGGTGTGCAACCACCTCAGATATCACCACACTCCCATCACCAACTACCTCTACAATTGAGAGAAAGGATCAAGTACATGATCCAACTAACCACAAGAAACCAAAGCCTTATTCCAAGACTTCCACAACTACTAGAAAACTCCATCTAGCTACTAACCTAGCCAAGGAAAGGCACATAAGCTACAAACCTTACAATTCCATGACACTAACAACTAAATGGTTGCACTTCTCATGGTATCTCCCAATACCAAGGATTAATATTCAAGGCTTCCACCCAAAATCTAGGGAGAAATCATTACACAAGGCTAGAGGCAACACTACCTCACAACCATGTGTTGCTAGAGGTACAGAGAGAGGGTTGGAGGGAGAGGGATCCAGAAATCAGGGTCGAATCAATCAAAAAATCGATCTCAGAAGATCAATCATCCGATCGATAAAGATCAAATCGCGTCCGTCATCACGGCGTCGAGATGCCAAATCAAATATTTTATAACATGCGATGTTATTATTTTCTTTGATAATTTCAATCCATAGGGTTGGATTTACTTTGGGTATCCAACATAAAGGGTTGGACTTACATGTAGACACCCACAAAAATGTTTTTGAAAAATTCTAAAAGATGACACAATGTCGAGTGTGCTCTCCATCAAGTTTGTACATATTTCAATGTGAAGTTAAAAAACTTAATATAGTAACATTGAGCTCCCTCTTAGCTTTCTAACCATTAAAAATAGCTTGAAAACCCATGAACTTATAAGGCAATGCATGTTCAGATAGGTAAAGTACATTCTCAACAATAGTTTCTAGATTTATAACCACAGTGACTCGTTCAACACTCTTTTTTAGACATGTATTCAATATGGAACCATTATCCATTATTTTATCAATTCTAGCATCATGTATAGCTTGCATGAGAAAGTTTACAACATTTACATGCTTAGAGGTCAAACTCTCATCCATTTGAGCATCTTTAAATGAAAAGGATAGGGGTCCACCTATACCCCCTCCATATCTATCCATGAAAAGAAACTAAAATTAAACCCAACATTGAAACATTAGAATGAGAACAAAGCAGATAAAGATAATGACACATGCAAGGAAAAAATCTAACATGCAACACTCTCCAAAGAAAAAAGGAAATAAAAAACTCAACAACTTCTTTTTTTAAATAAAACCCCTTGTAACGATGAAAGTCCCAATGGCTTTAAAATGAATGACACCATAATACCCTACAAAAAAACCTCAAAACATCTACAAAAAACCCACCACATAGCATAAAAAAGGTAGCAAAACCATGCCACACCACTCCTCCATATAAGGTATTTTGGATATAATTTTAAATAGTTCATTTTTAAAAGGAACACACTTGATGTTGGGTAAACCCAAAAAAGTGGTTTACAATTCAAATGAGGAAGGAAAACTTGTAAAAAATGACCCCATGACAAAAAAAATTCATTTTGGGGGTTCGAATGGACTTATTGGTTCGAACGAGAAAAAGGTTCACTCGAACCGAGTTGACGAACCCTGACCCAATGCATACATGAACAAAAGTGTGGAACCCCATTTTGGGAAGGGCGTTGAGGCGAACTCCCCTTTTCCTCATTCTCCCCTCAGGCACTTTGAAAGTCTAAGTTACGCTTTGAAGCTTTGGTTGAGAATATGGAGAACTTCCCTGAAACCAGTGGAATCCCGAGGTAGTCCTTGAAGCGAGTTATCCAGCGACTATAATTTTAATATGTTTGGTTTATTATGTATTGGAGTTTTAGTTTTATTAAACGTAGGTTTTTCACTGAAAATCAAGCTCTTTGTTCTGCACATATCAAAAAATAGCACATTATCAAACAAAACATTTTGAAAAATATGAGTGCACTAGATATTGAAGTCCTTGATCCAACCAAAAAAATGAATTTAGATAAATACAAAAAATTACACATTATATAGTCGCGCTATGTATGAATTGTAATTTATTTGACTTTGAAACTTGATTAAAGAAAAAAATTCAATAAAAAACTATCTAACCAAGTGGAAGCACTAGATATCGGAGTTACAAATATACATTTGAAAGAATTAGAATTTTATCCTTCATGGAAAAAAAATTATGCGTTATATGATGAGTGTCACTTTTTTAAAAATGGTGTTTTCTAAAAAACTAGTTTTGAAGGAGATGGAAAAAAAGAGATTAATCTGATTCCAAAATTTTGAAAAAAAATATATTTAGAATCTGAGACAAAATTTCATGAAACTCTAGTTTGCATCATCTTCACATTCCTCCGCAGTTTAGCCACTATAGGTACACGAAAGTGAACATTTAGTTAAAAAAAAATATTCCGATTATCGGTTGGCCAAAAATTGTAAATACTATTGTGGGATCACCTTGTTATGTTATATTTTTTGACAAAAATAAGAAAACTTTGTGTGCTTTCCTGATGCAGGACAACAATTGAGAATCCTATGGGATGGCCAATTGTTGCAGCCCAAAACCATAACGAAGGTAAATTTCTTAATTTTTAGAATTTAAACTTGCAACCAAAGATTAAAATCACCAACATATGCTTCATTCAAATTGATAAATCTGATTTTTACATCCAATGCATAGCCACAACAGCAACAAAATCTATAGGAAAGCCACAAGAAAAATAAGAATCAAACCTATAAGCAAGAATGCCTAGCAAGCACCACAAACTTCACACCTACAAGAAAGAATACCTTCAACTATTATAAAACAAATTTAAAGACACAAAAATCAGCTACAAGAATTATCAAAATAGCAACAACATTTCCTCCATTCCTCCTTGAACACCCTGGATTTCCTTATTCAATATCATCCTTCCCTAGGCATTGGGATTTTCTCTACAAGCACCATTTTCTCAACAGCCTCTCCTCTCCAATCTGGATGTGGGATTTCTCTAGTCACTCTTTTCCTTCCAAATCTTCAATGCATTTACTAAAAATTGCCTCCATCACCCTACATTCCACTACCTCTAGCCTAGGCATCTAGCATATTCCAGCACAAAATGGACTTCAATTTCAAATTCTTGGGAGTTATAAAAAGGAAAAAATTAGCAAACACATGCCTGGGTGTGGGTTCTTGGCTCCCAGGCAGTTTTTGTAATATTAAATATATTAATATTTGAAAACTTGCAACTTCAAAGTTCCTATGACCACTTTTCCCAATGACTTAAATTTTGAATTATTGAAAGAGGGGAAATTGTAGAATTAACCACATGCTTGCAAGAAAACCAAAATGAAAATAAAACAAAAATTTGACAACAAAGGCAAAAAAACTAAGGATGTACAAGATTTTTCTACTCCTCGGATGCTCTTGCATCAAACAACCAGGGTAAGAAAGAATGTTCCATGAGAAAGAGCTCATGAACATTCATTGGGATATGGGATCCCAAGCCTTTGAAGTTTTGAGGCTACAACCCATGTTGTCACCTTAATTTTCTTTCCTTTCTTTTTCTTTGACTTCCTTCTCCTATTTCTTCCTTTCATGAGTTTCAATTTACTACACCATTTTTTTCCTACATATATATAACATTAATAACACCTCATTCTTCAAATTGTGTCTTCTTATTGCAGCTCTTCACTATTTCCTTTTCTTTTCTTACCATTTCACCTTTACAAAAATCAGCTTCAAGAATTATGTTGACAAAATGTGATACATCAACAAGTAACTTTGAAATATCCTCCTTTGTTACAACAAAATTTTCATGTTTCTCATACGTATTCATGTTCTACAAATTAACCTCATCATAGAAATCACAAAATTCAGACTTTACTTCTTGATCCCCTACTACAACTTCATGCTTGATTTCCTCTATGCCTTGAAAAACACATTTTTCAGTTGCAACCCTTTTCTTCTCTCCTTTCCTTTCCCCTTGAATAATATTCCTTTCTTCTTCTTCCATCAATGCAACTCCAATTTTTCCTTCCTTTTTAACTCCTTCATCAAGACAAATGGTTTTCCTAACTTCCTTTTGGTCAAGAGAAAAACCAAAACATGCCTCTTCATTCTTTATCTCTTTCAAAAATTATTTACTTGAAATCATACATACCTTTTCATTTCTTCCTACCTCTTCTTATGTATCCTTCAATGGTTTCGTAATATACTTATTATCCTTCATTATTGTATAAGTTTTTGCTTCTCCATCATTCATAGCTTTTCTATCATATTATCATGGTCTACCTAAAAGGATATGGCATGCATCCATAGGCATCACATCACACATAACTTCATCTCTATAATTACCAATTTGAAAACTTACCAAGCATTGTTCACTCACCAAAAGTTGATGGCCCTTTTGCAACCAAGTAACCTTGTATTGGTTTGGATGCTCTATCTTTCCCAACTTCATCTTCTCAGCCATTTCTTGTGACACCAAGCTATCCATGCTATTGATGTCCACAATTATTGTGCAATAATTTATATTTGATCTGCAAATAGTTTTGAACATACTCCTTTGTGGTGCAGGAGCACAGGGGTGAATGTGCAATTAGAACCACCCAAAAACATTAATAGTATTGGTTTTCTTTTCTTTCAATTTTGGTTTGTTCCTATTTTGTTATCCCTCTATTTTGGGAAGACATTTCATGATTGAATTACTCGAATTAAATCTTCACCCATTGTCAATTCTTTGCATTTAACACTATTCCATCTTGAAGAAATTTTTTAAGCAAATACATTTGGCTAGTGTAAAACCAATCTTTTTTACCTTTTTTCTAGTTGATCTTTGGTAAAATAGAGTATGAGAAGCCCTTAATTGTAGACATGTGCGTTGAACGTGAAAGCATAGATCAATCATATGAATGATTGGAAAGCTCCTACAGGAAATGTTGTCTCGAAATTGAAGCATTAAAATACAAAACTTCAAAAAAAGAAAAATAAAGAAATAATCGATGTTTAGATTAAGGGAGACTTTAATTCCATTTGAGAAGATAGAAGAGGTGCCCAAATTTTAAAGGCAGAGACATGGTAGATTGAAGGTTTTTGGAACACCAAGAAAATGGGAAGGTGAAGAGGTTGATTGGCTTATGAGGCCTGATCTAGCAAAATAAAAACTATCTCTCAAGGGGCGGGTGAATGAGAAGTGTACAAATTTTGAAAGGAAGAGACTGATATGCATAAGGAAAAATCGGTCAAGAGAAGTTTGTAAACACAAGACTAGGGTTGCAACCAGTAAAAGGAGTAGTTAGCTATGTAGAAAGTGCACAATAGAGAGATTGGAATGGTCAATAGACCAAGTGGAATTGGCCAAGACAAGGAAAAGACATTGAACCAGAGTTTAAGATATTGGGGCATTAAGTTTGGAGAAGAGTGAGGGCTCATGAAAAAGAGAAAGGATTGGTTCTGAGTGTGCTTGTTGAGGCAAAAAGGACAGCCCGTGGGCAAGAATAGAAGAGGGTGTTTAAAGGTTAATTCTAACATATAAAGCAGCATAGAAAGCATATAGAGGAGCATTTGATATATTTGTAGAGCAGGGCATAACAAAAAAAAACACCATATACATGGAAAATTTAAAGGAGGAATTGGCTTAGTGAAAGAAAATGAGCATTTCCTCTAGTAACAAAAAGAGGATTACAAAACATAGTGGGTAGATTCTTGAAGAAAAGAATACATTATCGAATGGTCTGAGAAGCCATTGACTGGCAAGAGGGTAGTTTTATTTTATAAATGTGTTGACTTTTGAATTTGAATAAACATTGGTTCTATGTAAATTCTTTATTAGAAGATTTTGGTGTATGTAATTTGCATATTTGTAGGATTTTGGAAGTTTTGGGTTGTATTTTGCATCAACTGCTATTAGAGCAAGTGGTTTTCAGTGTGGAGAGTATCCATAGGATCTATGGGAGAGAGTACCAAAAGTGCAGAGCTCGAAAGGATTGTTTTGGGTGTGTGTGGAATCCAAAATAGTTGAGAGTTGAAACCGTTGATTGGAAGAGATGTCACCCCGAATAGGAAGAGGAAGACAGACTAGAGGTTGTGGCAAATATTGTGACATAGTGATTGAAGGTGCTCGAGAAACATAAAGTAGGTGTAAAATAACAAAAGGAAAGAAACAAGAATAAGGAGAATTAAGAAGAGAAGGAAGAAGAATAAGCTAGAGGATGCGGACAAAATATTTTCGACTCTTAAAGATTAACGAAACAGATGCGTTTTCGGCTTTGGAGCGATTAAATCGTCAAACTAATTGGTGGTTAGGGAGAGCTAGAGGATGCAGATGGAGAGTTGTCGAACCGGTGGGTGAAAAGATGCGATCAAATAATTTAAGGAACATATTCGCGGGTAGAAAAAGATTCACCGGTAAAGCGGATAGAATCCACAGATAAAGTGGAACAAATAAAGTATGGATTAAGATAAAGATAAATGGGGTTATTCCGAAATTAATATGGAAAAACAAAAAGATATGAGTGTAAAAGATTACATGGAAGAATTTTACAAGTTGGCTATTCAATCTAGAAGGCATGAAATTGATCAAGAAAAGGTAGCCAGGTATGTGAATGGCTTGTGGTTCAATATTTAGGATGAAATGAGTATGTTGAAAATCACCACAGTCGAGGAAGCATACCAATATGCATTGAAGGCTAAGGAGAAATTAATGAGAAGACAAACAAACAATTCCAAAAGTTGGGGAAGATTTACAACTAAAAAGGGGCAAGTGAGTAGTAGCAAAGGAAAACAAGTTGAAGAAGAATTCAATCCCAAGTGGAGTAAAGAGGTGGGTCAAAACACCAAAGAAAAGGAGGTACCAGCAAGAGGACGTGGTAGAAACAATAGAGGGTTTCCATTTAGATGTTACTAGTGTGGAGAGGTTGGTCATTGTGCTTTCGAGTGTGATCAAATACAAGAGTGCAACAAGGAATCACTTGGCACAAGAAGATGAGGAGTGTAATGTATCATCGAAAGTAGCAAACCCAGAAGAAGGTGAACCTCTCATGATGAGAAGAGTGTTGGTGAATCCAAGGATGGTCAAGAAGGAACCATCCCAAAGAAGGAATCTCTTTTAGACTGTGTGCAAGGCTGGAGGTAAGTGTTGTAAGGTTATTGTTGATAGTGGTAGTATGGATAACTTAGTTTTAGAAAAAATGGTGGAAAAACTAAGTTTGAAAAGGAATAAGCGTCCTAGTCCATACAAAGTTTGTTGGTTGCAGAAGGAGCACGAAATGGCTGTGAGAGAACAATGTTTAGTGAGTTTTCAGATTGGTTCTTATAGAGATGAGGTGTTATGTGATGTGATGCCTATGATTGTGTGTCATGTGTAATTGGGTAGACCGTGGAAGTTTGACAAGGACACCATCTATGATGGTAGGAGGAATTTCTATACCATCTGAAAAGATGGGAAAAAAGTATATGTTGAATTCTCTAAAGGAGAAAGAGAAACAGGTGAAAGAATCCAGCTCTATTGTTTTTTGAAGTGTAGAGAAGAGGAAGAGGAATGAAGTGTGTGCAGTAATTTGTAGCCATTCAAAGGGAAAATTTCAAGAGGAAAGGGTAGATTGGATTCTGATTTATTGCAATAGCACAATAAAGGCACAAGGAGTAGCATCCCAAAAGAGTGTGGTGGGCATAGAGGTGGTTCAGTGGTAAGAATTTTTTCTGAGGAATGAGATAATGTCAGTGCAGGAGGCTCGAGTGTTGAGGATGAGCTAGAGTGTGGAAGAGGGAAGGCTCCTGTGGACAAGGAGAAACTTTGGATAAAAAAAAAGGGATTACCATCCCATGCACCTTTCAATGTTCTTGAGTTTCTCAACTCAAGTCACATTTCACTTACTCGACATGCCTGGTGTAGGAGCATGTGGTGAATGGGCAATCAGTACCACCCAAAAAGATAAATAGTATTGGTTTATTTTTCTTTCAATTTTGGTTTGTTCCTATTTTGATATCCCTCTATTTTGGGAAGACATTTCATGATCAAATTACTGGAATTAAATCTTCACCCAAGGTCAATTCTTTGCATTTGACACTATTCCACCTCAAAGAAATGTTTTAAGCAAATACATTTGGCTAGTGTAAAACCAATCTTTCTACCTTCTTGCCAGTTGATCTTTGGTAAAATAGAGTATGAGCAACCCTTAATTTTAGACATGTGTGTTGAACGTGAAAGCATAGATCAATCATATGAATGATCAAAAAGCTCCTGTAGGAAATGTTGTCTCGAAATTGAGGCATTAAAATACAAAACTTCAAAAAAATAAAAAGAAAGAAATAATCGATGTTTAGATTAAGGGAGACTTTAATTTCATTTGAGAAGATAGAAGAGGTGCCCAAATTTTAAAGTAAAAGACATGGTAGATTGAAGGTTTTTGGCACACCAAGCAAATGAGATGGTGAAGAGGCCGATTGGATTATGAGGCCTGATCTATCAAAAGAAAAACTATCTCTCCAAGCGTGGGTGAAGGAGAAGTGTACAAATTTTGAAAGGAAGAGACTGATATGCACAAGGAAAAATCAGTCAAGAGAAGTCTGTAAACACAAGACTAGGTTTGCAGCCAGTAAAAAGAGTGGTTAGCTATGTAGAAAGTGCGTAATAGAGAGAGATTGGAATGGTCAATAGACCAAGTGGAATTGTCCAAGACAAGGAAAAGGAATCGAACCAGAGTTTAAGAGACTAGGGCATTAAGTTTGGAGAAGAGTTAGGGCTCGTGAGAAAGAGAAAGGATCGGTTCTTAGTGTGCTTGCTAAGGAAAAAAGGACATCCTGTGGGTAAGAAGAGAATAGGGCGTTTAAAGGTTAATTCTAACATATAAAGAAGCATAGAAAACCTACAAAGGAGTAGTTGATATATTTGTAGAGCAGGGCATAACAAAAAAAAAACAACACCATATACATGGAAAAGTTAAAGAAGGAATCGACTTAGTGAAAGAAAATGAGCATTTCCTGCAGTAGCAAAATGGGGATTACAAAATAGAGTGGGTAGATTTGTGAAGAAAAGAATACATCATTGAATGGTCTGAGAAGCCATTGATTGGAAAGAGGGCAGTTTTTTTTATAAATGTATTCAATTTTGAATTTCAATAAACATTGGTTCTATGCAATTTTGTTATTAGAAGATTTCAATGCCTATAATTTGAATATATGTAGGAGTTTGGAAGCTATGGGTTGTATTCTGCATCACTTTGTATGGGATCTTGTTGCTCCTTTTATGGTTATAAAAGCACTCTTTTAACCATAAGGACCTCCCCATCTTCTGGATCTACTAGCTCTATTTCATTTTCAATATTTGTGGTGTATGTTCTTCTAGTTTTTATTTTTTCAATCTCTTATATTTGTGGTCAATCAAAGGCCTTGCGACCAACCTCCCCATAGTTGAAGCATAGCCCTGAAGATCCCCTTCCTCCTCCATAATCTTTTGTTCCTCTTCCACAATCTCTGCTTCCTCTCAATGTTTCACCTCTTCCCCTTAGAAAATATCCTTTATCCTTTGTATTTGGACTACAATTATCTTGTGACCAACTTGTTTCTTCTCTCTTTGGTTGCCCCCTTCCTCTGTTGGTTTTTCCTCTACCTCTAAAGTTGCCTTGTTGTCTCCTTACTATTTTTTCTTCTACTCTGAGGGAATATTGGTAAGCTTCTTCTACTACTCTCATGAGGACTAAGCTAAGTTTATCTCAAACCAAATCTTGTATGTCATTTACATACCTTTCCACCTTTTCCTCATCGTCTTCAACATGCCCAGCTTGAATACCAAGCCTATCAAACTCTCCAATGTATTTCATGACACTTGAATCCCTTTGTTTTAAATTTTTCAACTTCTTAAATAAACTCATATGATAATCAAGTTGAAAAAATTTAGATTTCAACTTGATTACCATTTTATCCCATGATTATATTTTATCCTTACCTTTTCTTTGTTTATCAATTTGCAGCTAATCCCACCATCAGGATGCATGCCCTTTTAACCTTGTGCAAGCATATTTTACCTTCTTCCATCTTCTATGGATTCCAAATCAAAATATTTATCCATCTCTGAGATCCAGTCAATGAGCTCTTTTGGATTCAAACTCCCATTATAGCTTGGTAGATCTATTCTTAGCTTACTACACTATTTTGATAGCAAGCGTAGAAATCTATCCTCTTGTTCATCTTCTCCTCCTACTACAACTTTGGGAACCTCTTCTTCCTCATCACTGACATCCTCAATAGGAAATCCTCTTTGTTGTGATGTATCTATGACTTCTAGCCTTGTTGTGATTCCTCTTAACATCTCCATGAATACTAGATTTTCTTCTCCTCATGGGGCTCTCCCTTTACCCCATCCTCTATGTTTCATTTTCTTCAAACCCTACTCCAGAAATGCATTGAAAATTGTTGATAGAGTACTTTTCAAAATTCACTTTGAATATACAAAACTCATCTAATTGCTCTAAAAACTTGCACAATGAAAGCTCCCACCTTCATCTATAGGAATACACATTCGTGTTATTTTTCTAACAACAATGACATACTTTATTTGATTCTAAAATCACCAGAAAATCCACTTTTCCTCAATTTCAGTAGCTAGATTATGGAAATGTTCATTAAAACAACTTTCTGTAATACTAATTGATGTAGATCAATAAATGAGAATCCTATGGGATTGTCAATTGTTGCAGCTGAAAACCATAACCGAGGTAACTTTCTTAATTTTTAAAATTTAAACTTGCAACCAAAGATTAAAATCACCAACATATGCTTCATTCAAGTTGATCAATTTTATTTTTACATCCAATGCATAGCCACAAAAACAAAAAAATCTACAAACAATCTACAAGAAAAATAAGAATCAAACCTACAGGCAAGAACGCCTAGCAAGCACCACAAACTTCACACCTACAAGAAAGAATTCCTTTAACTGTTACAAACCTGATTTAAAGACACAAAAATCAGCTACAAGAATTATCAAAACATCAACAACATTTCCTCCATTCCTCCTTGAACACCTTGGATTTGATTCTCACAATCTTACTTCATCTATCTTTGTTTTTCCTCAATCTTTTCCTTGTTCAATTTTCTCCTTACTTGGGTGTTGGGATATTCTCTACAACCACCACTTTCTCAATAGCCTCTCCTCTCCAATATGGGCGTGGGTTTTATTTGGTCACTATTTTCCTGCCAAATCTTCAATGTATTTGCTAAAAATTGTCTCCATCACCCTGCATTCCACTACCTCTAGCCTAGGAGCCTAGAAGATTCCAACACAAAATGGACAATAATTTTAAGTTCTAGAGAGTTATAAAAAGGCCAAAATTGGAAAACACATGTCTGGGTGTGGGTTCTTCGATCCCAGACAATTTTTAAAATATTAAATATTTTATTATTTGAAAACTTGCAACTTCAAATCCTATGACCACTTTGCCCAATGACTTAAATTTTGAATTGTTGGAAGAGGGAAAATTGGAGAATTAACCACATGCCTACAATAAAACCAAAATGAAAATAAAATCAAAATTTGAAAACAAAGGAAACAAAACTAAGGATGTGCAGGATTTCTCTACTCCCTGAATGCTCCTACATCAAACAACCGAGGTAAGAAAGAATGTTCCACATGAGCAAGAGCTCATGAACATTTATTGGGATATGGAATCCCAAGCCTTTGAATTTTTGTGACTGCAATCCATTTTTCTTCTTTGATTTTCTTTCCTTTCTTTTTCTTTGACTTTCTTCACCTATTTCTTCCTTTGATGAATTTCAGTTTACTACCCGCATCTTTCCATTCTATTTCTTCATTCTCAACAACTATGTAGGTCTTATTTTCATAAACATCATAGGAATCCAAATCTATCTTTTTATATTCCTTACCAATTTTGTTTTAACCTTCTTCTTCCTGTGCATATCTACAACATTAATAACACCTCATTCTTCAATTTTCATTTTCTTATTGTAGCTCTTCACTATTTCCTTTTCTTTTCTTACCATTTCACCTTTACAAAAATAATTTTCAAGAATTATGTTCACAAAATGTGATACATCAACAAGTAACTTTGAAATCTCCTCCTTTGTTACAACATCATTTTCAGATTTCTCATACCTACACATGTTATGCAAATTAACTTCATCATGGAAATCACAAAGTTCAAACATTACCTCTTGATCCCCTGCTGCAACTTCATGTTTTATTTCCTCTATGCCTTGAGAAACACATTTTTCAGCTGCAACCCTTTCCTTCTCTTATTTCCTTTCCCCTTGAATAAGATTCCTGTCTTCTTCCATCAATGCAACTCCAATTTTACCTTCCTTTTTAAATCCTTCAAGAAAAATTGATTTCCTAACTCCTTTTGGTCAAGAGCCAAACCAAAACATGCCTCTTCATTCTTTATCTCTTTCAAAAATTGTTTACTTGAAATCATGCATACCTTTGCATTTCTTCCTACCTCTTCTTCCTTATCCTTCAATGGGTTCATGGCATACTTCTTTTTATACTTGATTATTGTATAAGTGTTTGCTTCACCATCATGCATAGTTTTCTGATCATACAATCGTCATGGTCTATCTAAAAGGATATGGTATGCATCCATAGGAATCACATCACACATAACTTCATCTCTATAATTACCAATCTGAAAACTTACCAAGCATTAATTCACTCACCAAAATTTGATGGCCCTTTTGTAACCAAGTAACCTTGTATGGGTTTGGATGCTCTATCCTTTTCTAACTTCAACTTCTCAACCATTTCTTGTGACACCAAGTTATCCATGCTACAGTTGTCCACAATTAGTGTTCAACACCTTCCCTTTGATTTGCAAATAGTTTTAAACAAACTCCTTCTTTGTGTAGTATCGTATTGCTCCTTTTCTAGTTTTAAAATCACTCTTTTCAACATAAAGACCACTCCATCTTCCAGATCTACTGGCTCTATTCCATTTTCAATATGTGTGGTGTATGGTCTTCCAATTTTTATTTTTTCAATCTCTTTATCAAATATCTATCTTCTCTGATTCATCTCCTCCTCTTTAGTCTCAGGCTAGTGGCTCATCTGTCAGTCTCATATGCAATTTACATACCTTACCACCTTTTCATCATCATCTTCAACATGTCCAAATTGTATACCAAGTTTGTAAACTCTTCAATGTATTTCATGACACTTGACTCCCTCTATTTTAAATTTTCCAACTTCTTAAATAAACCCATATGATAATCAACTATCAAAAACTTAGATTTCAACTTGATTACCATTTTATCCCATGATTTTATTTTCTCCTTACCTTTTCTTTGTCTATCAATTTTCAATTGATCCCACCATAGGAATGCATGTCCTTTCAACCTTGTGCAAGCATATTTTACCTTCTTGCCATCTTCTATGGATTCCAAATCAAAATATTTATCCATCTCTAATATACATTCAATGAGTTATTTTGGATTCAAACTCTCAATGTAGCTTGGTGGATCCATTCTTGGCTTACTACCCAATTTTGATAGCACGCCTAGAAATTTATCATCTTTTTCATCTTCTCCTCCCACTGTAACTTCTTAAACCTCTTATTCCTCATCACTAACATCTTCAACAAGAACTACTCTCAATTGTGATGTCTCTATGGCTTCTAGCCTTATTGTGTTCCTCTTATCATCTCCATGAGTTCTATATTTTCTTCTCCTCATGGGGCTCTCCCTCTACCTTGTCATCTATGTTCCATTTTCTTCAAACTTCTTCAAACCCTGCTCTAGAACTGCACTGAAAACTATTGACAAACTAATTTTCATAATTCACTTTGAATATTAAAAAGTCATCCAATTGCTCTAAAAACTTGCACAATGAAATATCCCACCTTCATTTATAGGAATACACATTCATGTTATTTTTCTAGAAACAATGGCATACTTTATTTGATGCCAAAATCACCAGAAAATACACTTTTCCTCACTTTTGGTAGCAAGATTTTGGCCACATTGAAAGAACCTACTCTGATACCAATTGATGCAAGTCAAAAATTGAAAATCCTATGGGATTGTCAATTGTTGTAGACCAAAATGATAACCAAGGTAAATTTCTTAATTTTCAAAATTTAAACTTGCAACTAGAGATTAAAATCAGCAACATATACTTCATTCAATTTGATAAATCTAATTTTCACATCCAATGTGCAGCCATAGTAGCAACAAAAGCTACAAGAAATCCACAAGAAAATTAAAAATAAAACCTATAGGCAAGAATGCCTGGCAAGCACCACAAAATTCACACCATGCAAGAATGCCTTTAACTATTACAAAACATATATTAAGACACAAAAATCAGCTACATGAATTATCAAAACAAGATCATTTCCTCCATTCCTCCTTGAATTCCCTAGATTTTCTTCTCACAATCTTCCTTCATCAATCTCTATTTTTCCTCAATCTTTTCCATGTTCAATATTCTCCTTCCCTAGGCATTGAGGTTTTCTCTACAACCACCACTTTCTCAATAGCCTCTCCTCTCCAATCAAGGAATGGGTTTTCTTTGGTCACTCTTTTCCTACCAAATCTTCAATGTATTTGCTAAAAATTTCCTCCATCACCCTGCATTCCACTACCTCTAGCCAAAGTGCCTAGAAGATTCAAGCATAAAATGGACTAACAATTTTAAATTCTCAGGGGTTACAAAAAGGCCAAAATTGGAAAACACATGCATGGGCATGGGTTCTTAGCTCCCAAGTAGTTTTTAGAATATTAAATATTTTATTATTTGAAATCTTGCAACTTCAACTCCTATGACCACTTAGCCCAATGACTTAAATTTTTAATAGCCAAAAGAGGGGAATTGGAGATTTAACCACATGCTTGCAAGAAAACCAAAATGAAAATAAAACTAAAATTTGGCAACAAAGGCAACAAAACTAAGGATGTGTAGGATTGCTCTACTCCCTGGATGCTCCTACATCAAACAATCGGGGTAAGAAAGAATGTTATGTGAGAAAGAGCTCATGAACATTTATTGGTAAACGGGATCCCAAGCCTTTAAAGTTATGAAGCTGCAATCCATGTTGCCTCCTTGATTTTCTTTCCTTTATTTTTCTTTGAATTTCTTCTCCTATTTCTCCCTTTCATGAATTTTAGTTCACTACCCGCATCTTTCCAATCTTTTTCTTCATTCTCAACAACTCTATAGAGTTCATTGTCATAAGCATCATAGAAATCCAAATTTCTCTTTTCATATTCCTTACCAATTTCCTTTTCACCTTCTTCTTCCTACATATCTATAGCATTAATAACACCTCATTCTTCAATTTGTTTCTTCTTATTGCAACTCTTAACTATTTCCTTTTCTTTTCTTACCTTTTCACCTTTAAAAAAATCAGCTTCAAGAATTATGTTGACAAAATGTGATACATCAATAAGTAACTTTGAAATATCCTCCTTTGTTACAACATCATTTTCAAATTTCTCATACCTATTCATGTTATGCATATTAAATTCATCAAGGAAATCACATAATTTAGACTTTACCTCTTGATCCCCTACTGCAACTTCATGTTTGATTTCCTCTATGCCTTGAAAAACACATTTTTCAACTGCAACCCTTTTCTTCTAGATTCTTTCCTTTCCCCTTGAATAAGATTCCTTTAACTTCTTCTTCCATCAATGCAACTCCAATTTTTCCTTCCTTTTTAACTCTTTCATCAAGAAAAATGGCTATCCTAACTTCCTTTTGGTCAAGAGCCAAACCAAAACATGCCTCTTCATTCTTTATCTCTTTCAAAAAAAATTTACTTGAAATCATACATACCTTTGCATTTCTTCCAACCTCTTCTTATTTATCCTTCAATGGGTTCATGACATACTTCTTCTTATCCTTCATTATTGTATAAGTGTTTGCTTCACCATCACGCATAGCTTTCTGACCATATTTCCATGGTCTACCTAAAATGATATGACATGCATCCATAGGCATCACATCACACATAACTTCATCTCTATAATTACCAATCTGAAAACTTACTAAGCATTATTCACTCACCAAAAGTTGATGGCCCTTTTACAACCAAGTAACCTTGTATTGGTTTGGATGCTCTATCTTTTCCAACTTCAAATTCTCAACCATTTCCTATGACACCAAGTTATTTGTGCTACCGTTGTCCATAATTACTGCTCAACACTTTCCAAAGTTGATTTGCAATAGTTTTGAACAAACTCCTTTTTTTGTACGAGATCTTGTTGCCCCTTTTCTAGTTTTAAAATCACTTTCTTCAACACAAGGACCTATCCATCTTCTAGATTTATTGGCTCTATTTCATTTTCAGCATTTTTGGTGTATTTTCTTTCATTTTTTTTTAATCTCTTGTATTTGTGGGAAATCAAAGGCCTTGTGGCCAACCTCTCCACAGTTGAAGCATACCCCCAAAAATCCCCTTCCTCTCCCATAATCTCCCCTTCATCTTCCCCAATCTCCCCTTCCTCTTGAAGTTTCACCTCTTCCCCTTGGAAAATCTCCTTTATCCTTTGTATTTGGACTATAATTATCTTGTGACCAGTGTGCTTCTTCTTCTCTTGTTGGATATCCCCTTCCTCTATTGGTTTGTCCTCTACCTTTGAAGTTGCCTTGTTGTCTTCTTGCTAACTTTTCTTCTGCTCTGAGGGCATATTGGTAAGCTTCTTTTACTCCTCTCATGAGGACTAAGCTAAATTCATCTTGAATGGAATCTTGTAATCCATTTACATACCTTGCCACGTTTTCCTCGTCATCTTCTACATGTCCAGCTCATATACCAAGCCTGTAAAACTCTTTAATGTATTTCATGACACTTGACTCCCTTTCTTAAAAATTTTGCAACTTCTTAAATAAACTCATATGATAGTCAACTACAAAGAAATTTAGATTTTAACTTGATTACCATTTTATCCCATGATTTTATTTTCTCCTTATCTTTTCTTTTTCTATTAGTTTTCAACTAATCCCACTATAGGGATGCATTTCCTTTTAACCTTATGCAAGAATATTTTACCTTCTTCCCATCTTCCATTGATTCCAAATCAAAATATTTATCCATCTTCGAGATCCAGTCAATGAGTTCTTCTAGATTCAAACTCCCATTATAGCTTGATGGATCCATTCTTAGATTACTACCAAATTTTAATAGCACCCATAGAAATCTATCCTCTTGTTAATCTTCTCCTCCCACTACAACTTTTGGAAACTCGTCTTCCTCATCAATAACATCCTCAAAAGGAACACCTCTCCATTTTGATGTCTCTATGGCTTCTAGCCTTGTTGTGATTTATCTTAGCATCTCCATGAGTACTATATTTTCTTCTCCTCTTGGGGCTCTCCCTCTACCCCATCCTCTATGTACCATTTTTTTCAAACTTCTTCAAACCATGCTCTAGAAATGCAATGAAAACTACTGACAAACTACTTTTAAGAATTCACTTTGAATATGTAAAACTCATCCAATTGCTCTAAAAACTTTCACAGTGAAAGCTCCCACCTTCATCTATAGGAATACACATTCATGTTATTTTTATAGCAACAATGACATACTTCATTTGATGTCAAAATCACCAAAAAATCCACTTTTCCTTACTTTCAGCAGCTAGATTCTAACAACATTGAAAGAACCTACTCTGATACCAATTGATGCAGGTCAAAAATTGAAAATCCTATGGGATTGTCAATTGTTGCAATGCAAAACCATTACCAATTGTAGTAACGGAAAAAGTAGCCTTTTTCTTGCTTGCTTGAATAATTGACATTAAAATTGAATTAACAATGTCTTGGAGTAGTGTTGTAATGTCTTGTAGACATTCTGCTTGTAGACACCCTAAAATGGTCTGGAGAATCTAATTAATTGAATACAACTTATTTTATTAATTAATCTTAAATTCTTCTACTTAGTAAATAAATAGAAATATTTATTTATATTAAGTTCATTTATTAATTCTTCTATTTTTCTCTTCTAATTAAATAAACAAAATTAAAAAAATTGTTTATTTAATTATTATCATTTTCATCGTATTATTTCTCTCTTAATTAAATAAACAAAATTAAAAACTTTGTTTTTATTTAATTATTATCATTAATACTTCTATCTTAAAATTAAATACACAATTTAAATAATTTGTTATTTAAAATCACATTTCTTCTTAATTAAATAAAGATCACTAAAATCTTTTGTTAATTATCATTCTCCTTTTAATTTAATAAAACAAACCCTATAGTTTTATTTATTAAATTATTTATTCCTCCTTTTGCTAAATTTAAATAAATTAAAAATATTTAAATTTATGCACTATTCACTCACTAATAAAATTAATTTCTCAAAATTCAAATTAATGGCACTGCCATTCACGGGAAAAACTTCAGGGACAAACCTACAAGAAATTCTCTCAACAACCTTCCACCCACCTTCCCTCTTAACACAAAGTGTTTTCATGGGGAGAAACCATTCTCCATGATCAGCTCCTTCTTCTCATCCATGCCTTTGGATTCTCGGAGAAATCCATGACCCCTCATCCCGGTTTCTGTGCAATTGTCTTTCATTGGCTTCTCAATGCACAGCTCTTGGGCTACAAGAAAGGATCCCCAACTTATGCAATCTTACTCTGCTTGGGTTTCCAAAGCATTCAAGCATCCAAACCATCCAGCATTCAAGCATTCATCCACCATCCATCAAGCAACAATCAAGCATCCAGCATTTGCAGTCATGGCTGCCATTACAATAGAATTGCATATTTAAATCATATTAGAGTAGAATAGTTCATTTCTCATTCTCTAAGTGTCATTTTAATAGTTTAATTAGCTTACAAATCTAAGAGCTAAGTAAATTGGAGAAATCTTTAGAGTTAGAGAGCAATAGGATAGATTTCTGAAGCTTCTTAGTTTAAATTAGTTTAAATTCATTAAGTTTTAGATGCAATATCTTATTTAGAAGCGTAGATGCATTTTTTAGTTTGTTTTTCCCCTTCTACCGCTTACAAATTGGCTCCCACCGTGGGGCCTTACCCCATATTTTACTAAAATTTTGAAAATTGTGTCCTACAGGTATCAGTGTGAAAGTTTTCGCGGAATCATGAGTTTTTGCAGCGCACCGGTGGTCTGTTTCAACGCGTCGGGTTCCTGTTCCAGCACGCCAGTTTACTGTTCCAGCGCCCCCGGTTATTGTTCCAGTGCACCACCTTTTTATCTTTAAAGTCATTTCTTTTATCTGGATCCGACGCATCCGCGACCAAATTCTATTTCTGTCTTTTTGTTTGGTTAAAATTTACCAATCCTAGGATAGAAACAGTTAAAATTTACCAATCCTAGGATAGAAATGGTTAAAATTTACCAATCCTAGTATAGAAATGGATAAAAATTGATCAATCCTAGGATAGAAACGTCACATTTATTTTGTGGTTTAAAAATTGAACATCATGCTTATTATGGAGCAACATCTCCCTATAGAGTAAATCACTTGTCTTTTGGGTTTTAAAAAGAACAACATTTTTGTTGTGATTGGGTGATAGGTTTATGCTCTCCCCTTAACTGGGTGCATCAGAATACTAGACTCACCATTTACTTTATGCAATTTTAAAGCTTTCTTAAAACCTTTAGACAGGTCTTCCGTAGTGGGAAAAAGTACTCACCCTACGGGAACGACCTGAGTGGGGACAGCCAAAAGCCATGGTATTCCAACCCACTTAAAAATTTATGTGAATTTGGGGAAACCCTCTTTCAATGGAAGTGTGCAGGATAACCATCCCCAAAATCTTTGTTTTAAAGATTGGGAGGTCTCTCGAGGGAGTTTATCCATTTGCCGCTCCGAATGGAAACCCTATCTAAGAACCTAGAAATAGAAGCACGCCTGTCAGTTTCTAAACATTGTAATACTCGGCGGTGCAATGGCGGGGAAGAATCTACCCTCAAGCACTCACCATATAATTGCCAAGGACTATTTGCTCAGGGGATCTGGTATCCACTTCCGTCACTCTGAGTACGCACCTGGAAAAGACAAAAACACGGGCACCCTCTAGGGGGTGACATGGCTGTGTGAGTCGACGCAATTCCAAGCTGTGGGCCGTTCGAGTATATAACGATGACCTTTTATCTCTAGGAGTGAGTCTATCTAAAGTGTTTTATCTTGTTATCAAACCAGTGAAAACCAAGAAGAATCATTGATTCTTGAGAACATACACTATTTGTTTAGATTCTAGGATTTTTAAAAGACAACCATTCTATTCTTGATTGCTGTGTTTTCTATCATTAAAACTCAGATAAGATCATCACAAAAGAAAATCCTTAAAATCAAAGCACTTGTGGATTTCTCATGATTCGAGATTGGGTATCCACCAAGTTTGTCAAGAAATCTCTTGCCAAATGAATCCGAAAACCAAAGAAAACACTTGCATACAAACAACTCCTAAGAAAACAACGATTTTTGTATCAAAGCAGGAAAGTTCTACTCCAACATAGGACTTTTATTCATAGGTATCACGATTTCTCTAGAGGTTATACAGACGACTACGCTGTAGCTCCCTTAGATTCACAAGCATATTTCCAAAGAAGAGCTCTTAGGCAACACCACAATCACAGTCAGAGAATTCGTCCAGAATACATCACACAACCAGCCATCCAATATGATACCAGGCCAAGTGAGTTTCATAGAATAAGATAGTTTTTCTGTCTTAAACACCTTAAGGTTCTGTTTCAGCGCGCCTGGTCTCTGTTTTAGTGCTCCTAGTCTCTGTCTCAGCGCGCCCAGTCTCTGTTTTAGCACGTCCGGTCTCTGTTTCAGTGCGCCCGGTCTCTGTTTTAGCGCGTCTGGTCTCTGTTTTAGCGCTCCCAGTATCTGTTTTAGCGCGCCTGGTCTCTGTTTTAGTGCGCCATAAAGTCAAAAAAATAGAGAGTTAATAGGACATTTTTTCAGTTTACCCATATCGATAACAAGGTTTTCATCAGTCCAGAACATTTTTTTTTCACAGTCCAGAACACTTAAGTTACACAAAGGGAAAGCTTTACCCCTACACCTAGATCTTGCAGCATCTTGCATAGTGTCATTATCACCAAAATCTGAGATTTTTTGTCAAAGTTTCCCTATCAAGGATTTTATCATCCTTCCATCACGAAACTAGATAAGACTAAATCAGATTTTAAATCAACAACCTTGACACTTATCCAATCAAATCCAAGATCAAAGTCTAGAGTAAAACTTTAAACGTTTGTATGCCTATTTTCACACAAGCAGCATATCAAAAACAACAAGAACAAGAAAATGAAAGAATAGCAGCCATGGCTGAAGAAAACCCTTGGGGACGATATAGCAACACTGATCCTCTTA
>VDFB02015875.1:0-14027 GCA_007258455.2 Sequoia sempervirens
TTCTTCTTCTTCTTCTTCTTCTTCTTCTTCTTCTTCTTCTTCTTCTTCTTCTTCTTCTTCTTCTTCTTCTTCTTCTTCTTGTAACCTCTAAATTCCTCAATTCTCCTTCTTCTTCTTCTTCTTCTTCTTGTAACCTCTAAATTCCTCAATTCTCCATCAACCTTGAAACTTGCACTTTCAATAGTCCTTAATATTTTATTGTAACCTCTACACTTGCTTTTCTTTTACTAGAATATCCAAGGAAGATACTTTCATCAAACCTTGCATCAAACTTTCCTAAGTTTTCATCATCTCTTTTGATATAGCATTTTCTTTCGAACACTCTAAAGTACTTGAAAAGTTAGGGATCTTTCCATACCACAACTCATAAGGAGTCTTTGCACTATTTTCTTTTCTTGAACTCTATTATGTAAATAGCAGTATGAATTGCTTCTCTCCAGTAAACTTCCAATAGGTTAGCTTCTTTCATCATAGTTCATACAACTTCTTGAGCATTCCTATTTTTCCTTTCAACCAATCCATTTTGCTAAGGAGTCCTGGGGGAAAAAAAGTGTCTCTTTATGCCATGATTCTCACAAAACGTGTTAAATTCATTGGAGGTGAACTCTCCACCTTTGTTAGATCTCAAACATTTGATCTTCAAATCCATTTCATTCTCAACTATAATTTTAAATGCTTTGAATCTATCTAGGGCTTTATATTTTTCTCTAAGAAAAGTAACCCATGTCATTCTAGAATAATCATCAATCAAAAGCATGAAATATTTGTCACCTTGAAGACTTCTCACTCTTGTAGGACCACAAAGGTCTGTATGCACCAATTCCAATAATCTGGTAGAAGATTGTCCTTTTCCCTTGAAAGTACTTTTTGTTTGCTTTCCAAATTGATAATCTTTGCAAACAACATTAATAGGCCTTGTAATCTTTGGTAGATCTCTCACTGCTTGAACTAAACTAATTCTAACTAAGTTATCAAAAATTGAGTGACACATCGTCCTGTGCCATAACCAACTATCATTAATTTGAGTCATAAAATAACGAACATCAACACCCTTGAGCTGATAGATATTTCCATCTATCCTCTTTCCAACAATAATCACAGTTTCAGACCCTTTTTCTGATCTCACATCCATCAATCCTTAAATATAAGATTACATACACTTTGCTACACATTTGTCCAACACTCAAGAGGTTATGCTTTAAACCTTTAACATAGTAAAAATCTTTAGTATTATGCTTGTCATCAAAACTGATTGATCCTATTCCACAAATCTTAGCACTTGAATCATCTCCAAATTTAACAAGTCCTCCATCGTACTTTTCAAGTTTAACAAAATTACTTTTGTCTCTTTTCATATGATTAGAGCAACAACTTTCAATTATCCAATAGATCTTATCTTTTCTAACATGAAAAGTAGATACCAAAGTACCTCAGTCCCATCCTTTTTCTCCAGAGCACTTTCCTTCACACATATTTCAAAGTTAGCAAAAACATATTCATCTAAATTAAAGCCAAGAACAATCATTCATCATCATTATCATCTCCATAATCGGATTCATCATCAGAAATACCAACATATTCTATAACATAATAGCTTTTCTTTATCATCTTACCTTTGTTTTCCTTGTTCTTATTGTTCACAACCCTGTTTGGAGATCTTGAAGCATAGTGACCTATTTGTCCACACCTGAAACATTTGAAAGGTAATTTAACTTTGTACTTACCAGTGCACTTTTTCATCCTTCTTACAAAGTTAGCTTCCACATCATCAAGATCATCTCTATATGAATCTTCAATTTTTTTTGATTTTCCAGCTTTGAAACTAGTCTCCACTTTGCACCATTTTCTAGACCATTTTTTTCTCATTTCAAATGCAGTTAGTGTGCCACACAATTAATCTCTAGTGTAAGTATTAAAATTTACAACTTCCTCAATAGAAAAAACTTTTTGACCATAAGAATCAGGAAGAGTTCTAAGAATTTTCTTTACCACTTTTGGTTCTTTGACTTTTGCACCAAGACCTCTCATTGCATTGACAAGTTCATCAACCCTTTGCATGTAACTTGTAATATTTTCATCTTCAGAAATTCACAAGTTCTCAAATTGTGTCTTTAGATTTTGCATCTTAGCTTGTTTAACCTTATCATCTCCTTCATAAATACTTTGTAGCTTATCCCAAACTTTTTTAGCAGTTTTCAAATCTAGATCACTTTCACTAATTCAAAATTTGCAAGACTACTCAAAAGAACAAACCTCGCTTAACCATTTGTTTCATAGGCCTTGATCTCATCACTTGTTCTCAGTCCATTTGTTAGTATGGTATATGTAGTCTTCACTTCATGTGTGACATCAAATCCAAGGTAAACTAGATAGCCTTCCATATTAACCTTCCAGAATGCATAGTCTGTGCCATCAAACATAGGGATCTCCTTCCTGTTTGCCATCCCAAATCTACCTCAAGCGGTCAAGCTTTTCTCCAAGGAACCTTGCTTTGATACCAATTATTGAATGGACAAGACAACTAAGAGGGGGGGTGGGGTTGAATCAGTTGTATCTAATTAAAAACATCAAAACCCTCAATAGTAATTAGATCCACATGCATTCATTAAGCCCTTACTCTATTATGTTTAAACATGAAATCAGATAACAAAAATTGAAACAACACCATACACAAGAGAACACCAAATTTATGTGAAAAACCCTTGGAGGGAAAAACCACTGTGAGGATTAGCTCACAATATAAGTAATAGAAAAACTGATTACAAAGGGCTCACTACTAGAATATGACACACTATCCAGAAAGGCTCACTGTTGGAGTACAAAAAGAAGATAGAGAAGAAATGATACATAGAGAAAATGATTTCAATGCAACAAATATTCCACCACAACAACTCCAACACCTTCACAATATGTTTGATGATTGTAGACACCTTCTGCTCACTACATCTAGTAATCCAACACTTGAAATTTTACACTACTCTGCTCAATTTCCTATCACTCGCATCATACACTTTACACACACATCTATCTTGCATCTATCTTAACCTCCTTCAAAAATTCAACTCCTACTTATATCGTCCTCAACCTTGGAGCCCTCTTCAAGGTTGGAAATGCACCTCAAACGTGTAAATTCAAATTAGGTTTGCACCAAAACATTCTCACGGCAGATATGAATGAAGGTGGACCACACATCCTTAGCTAGGACCCAAATCTATCCTAACACACATCAACACGCTTCCACAAACTTCGAAGATGCTTCACATGTAGTGTAAACACCAAGTCAGTCGTTACTCATGCAAACACCATTAAACTTTTAAGTACATGCTTCCTTTGATCAATTCATAACTTTCAGACAACAAACTTCACTTGAACATGATCCAAAAACATCTTGAAAACTAACAAACTCCTTCGCAATAAATTTCACTTGAAGAATGTACAAGACTAGTACATCGAGACAACACTGCCACACACTATAACTCGAAAGACCATCTTATAGAACACCGAGCTACGAATCCTCTAGACATAGGAAAGAGACCAACACCATCAAATCTCACTCAAAGTCGCAAGTCCTGAAACACAACTATGGAGAAACCTAGAGCAAGAACATTTCTCCTAGACACCTCCATAATGCATAGTTCACAGACTATTCAACGCATCTTTCTCTGCACATCAATTTAGAAGCCCAAATTCTAGATATATCATCTTTGAACACTTGTAACCAACATATTTGAACCACACAAGAAAATATTCAACCTAGAATAAATACGGAGCAAAACCAAAACACACCTCTATAACACAAAACAATACTACAACAATCTCTCTCAACCACAACACAGTTGACACCAATGACAACACAAGCCTATTGACATCAATGACAACACCTTCATACTTGGAACAATCCTTAGTATTACTATTTTAGGGGAATCATGTGTTCCCCTTTTATAAGTTATCACCTTACATAAAGGGGCATCATGTGTTCCCCTTCTATAAGTTATCACCTTACATCAAGGGGCATCATGTTTCTCTATTTATATAATCCTCATGATATATCTTATAATATTCCTACATCATGGACACCATTCCTACCCTCTTACATATTATCCTATCAATTTTCTATCCCTCACATTTGGGGGAAATTAGCTTTCCACATGTTTTCTAATAATCATGTTATCACATATTATCATCAATATTATTTGTGACAAGGGAAAACAAACAAGATTAAAGAACATAACCAATAGCAACAACCACAAATTGCTTAGATTATGCTAAAGATCACAAATCAATAACGAAGTTCATATGCTATAAAAGGATTTCAACGAATAAGAATCATATCATGTAATTCCCATGCTTGCTTGACTCATCTTCATCATTCTTCTCAACTTTGCTTTAAATCGCTTCAATTTCCCTCAGATTGTGAGTATGCAATATTCGCTTGTATGTATTTTGACAACAAAACTTCAAAGATTTTGGTTATCGAAAAAAAAGTCAAAAAACTTTTTTTATAGAAGTTTCATAGATTCGATAGTTGAGATTGATTTGAATTCAAATGGTCCAAATCACGTGTGAGGACCTAATTGCATGCTTTGATTGAATAGTTAAGTGATTTGATCGATTCGTTCCAAGAGGTGTAACTGAGAGAGTCTGTGAGTCACGAGGAGGTGACAGATCCATCACAAACATGCCTCCCCCAAAGAAAATCAGACAATTAAGGTCCTTACAGGGGAGACTACAATCCATTAGGAGATTCATTGCTCAACTCACAGATAAATGCCATCAGTTTCAGTACCTGTTATGTAAAGAGATCCCTTTCATATGGACCAACAAATTCCAAGAAGCCTTTCAATGGATAAAAGAGTATCTCCTAACACCATTCATGCTGATGCCACCAATAGATGGGAAGCCCCTCGTATTATATGTTTTTACAACCACAACAACATTGGGGGCACAACTTGCTCAAAATGACCATGAAGAAAAGGAAAGATCAATCTACTATATTAGCATGACTTTGGTGGGGAAAACTATAGACATCGAATTATGGTTATAGAGCCTGCGAGCTCCATTTTTTATATACATCTTGGATATAATATTATGACACATTTTTATATATATATGAGATGCATTTTTTATGGTGATCATATGATGTGTTTATTTATGTGATGATGATGATTGTTTTATGATTTCTGCTTATGTGATGATGATGATGATGAATGCTTTTAAATATGATTGATGCACTTGATTTATGATGTAATGGATGCATATGAGTTATGATAAATAGTCATTGTATGCGTTGTGTTATCTATATATTGATCATGTTGTGAAAATGCTAATGATAATGATTTGATGTTTTTATTTACTTATGCAAAATGTATGTGGATGTATGCTATTCTAATATTGTAATGAATGCACGTGATTTTTATGTGTCACAGTACACCATCCAAATGTGATGGAAGAAGAGTGTTAGCTAAAAGGTGATTTATGTTAGTGTGAAAGATAAATATGTCATCACTTTGCTATCATTATACTAAGCCTTTGCATTTTAATCATCATTGGGTGGTTTATTGCAACAGACAAGAAACACCATGATATGAGATAGACCAATGGTGTGCAATGTCATGCATTTTCCAAAAAAAAATAGTCACAACCAAGGATTGTCGTGACTCATACTTAGGAACCCGATTGTTCCCAGTCTTTTTGTCGAGACAAACCACAAGTAATCAAAAGAAAATGTGTCATGAAACGTCATTGCTCCTCTAAATCCTATTGCTAGGACATCCTTGAGGTGGCTAGTGACATGACAACTTTGATGAAAATATAAGACAATCATCATGATATGTCGTTGCTCCTCTAAATCCTATTGTCAGGACATCCTCGAGGTGGCTAGTAACATGACAATTTCAACAAGATAAGAAAATTCGTCAAAAATTAAGATATGCGCATGTAACATTGTCACTCCTCTAAATCTATCATAGGGCATCGTCGAGGTGGCTAGTAACATGAAAATTTCAAAAAGATAAGAAAATCAGTCAAAAAGAAAGATATCCTCATGTAACATTATTGCTCCTCTAAATCCGTCATAGGACATCATCGCGATGGCTAGTTACATGGTCATACCAAATCATTGAAAAATAAATGAAAAATGTTTGTCAAGACATGTGTATCAAATCTTTGTTTGTTTTCCAAGGTTGACTTGGTGATTACCAGGTTGACTGGTCACCCTTTTAGGAAAGACACATCCTAAAGAAGATTGAAATGTCGAATTTGATTATTTTCCAAGGTCGAGATTCAGGAAGGACACATCTTGAATAGATGAAATAACAGGGTTTGGCATCAAGAAGGAAACATCTTGAAGACCTAATAATTGACAAGAAAGAGTTTGATGTCAAGAAGGACACATCTTAAAGACTCTTAAGTGATTGAATTGATAGATTGTTCTTGATTTAGGAAAGACATATCCTGAATAAATTGTTTGATAGAAAAGAGTCTGACGTCAAGGATACATCTTGAGGACTCTTAAAATAACATATTTGATAGATTTGATTTTGATTCAGGAAAGACATATCTTGAATAAATTGTTTGACAAAATAGAGTCTGATGTCAAGAAGGATACATCTTGAAGACTCTTAAATGATTGATTTGATGTTGATTCAGGAAAGATATATCCTCAATGAATTGTTGGATAGAAAAGAGTTTGATGTCAAGGACACATCTTGAAGACTCTTAAATGACTAATTTGATAGACTTGTTGGTTTGGATTTGTTTGATTGTGTGTCATTTGTGACCTTGTTTTCGATTCATTTGTTGTATGACCATGTGATATGATCAACATGACAAAACCCTACGAGGATTGACATCTAAGGCCTCAGGGGTTGTTAAGCCTTGGCTACATTGTACACATAGAGACCATGTAGTTTGACCATACTTTGACCAACAAGACTGATTGAAAAAAAGATTTGATTTATTTGAAGATATCTAACGTGTGTGATAGTGAATGTGATGAACCTTAGTGGACTAACCTAGTGCGGCCTCAGGCGCTCATCGATTGATGGCCTTGCCTACGTTATAGACGTCATGACCTTGTAGTTCGACATGACCAATGACTTTGTCTTATTGACTAAGGATTGAGTCATGATTTTATTTTGACAAACCTAAAAGACTGACCTAATGCCTCGGGGTGCATCAATAGTTGGCCTTGCCTACGTCAGCATAGAGGTAACGTAGTTTGACTATGACAAAGATTGACATGATAGATGTTGACTTTGTTTTTTAATTATCTGATTTGTTTTGAATTTGAATTTTTGGAAATTGTGTTTTTGACATTTCTGAATGTTTTTGTGTTTTTGACATGTTTTCATGTTTTTGAATGTTTTTGTATTTTCACAAGTGTGGTAGGTCTTGAAGTTCTTAGAGGTTTATTCATCAAGAACGGGTGTTAGGTATTTTCCCCCATTAGGTACCATGTGGGATGGGATGGTAAGAATGATTGTGGTATGCTTGAGTGTCAACCAATCTCAAGCCATAGGACTAACAACCACTCTCATTGTGGGTGTTGTGGAATGAAGGAGGGATGGTTATATTAACATGGGTGAAAGTGAAAAGACCCTTGAAGTGATAATAGATGATGGATCAAGATTGTCTACACATGGCACCCTTTGCGGTTTTCACCATGGTACTTATCCAAAGTGCCATTGAGATGGTTCTATTGTTGAATGGATTATTTTTACTATTTTTTTACTTTTTCTTCATTTATTAATTTTTTTTTTTTGTATTTTGTGGTTTTTGACTGAGGTTTATGAAGTTATGTGTAAAACTTGAGCAGGTGCAAGCTATTTATAGACTCAAATAATGGTCCCCCCTCTAGAGTAGACAACTGATATGTGCTAGAACCAAAGGAAGTTGTGATGACATAAGGGCCCTAGTTAGGCTCAAACTTACCAGGTTTATCTCGGTCTGTTTGGTTTTTAGGATTTTGCACTAGCACTAGGTCGCCAATTTTGAAATGTCTGACCATGACCTTTTTGTTGTAACTTCTGCAAATACGGTTTTGGTATGCTTGTAAGTGGGTTAGTGCTTTCTGTCTTCGCTCATCCAATAATTCCAACTCATACATCCTAGATATTCTATACTCTTCACCATTGATTAACCCTTTCATGGAAACTCAGAGAGAGGGGAATTCGACCTCAATGAGGAGAATAGCCTCCGAACCAAAGACTAGGGAAAATGGGGTGGCTGTAGTGGGAGTACGAATGTTGGTTCGATATGCCCATAAGGCAAGGTTGAGTTAGATGTGCCAGTCACAACCACTAGCATTGACAGTTTTCTTAAGGATTTTAATAATGGTTTTATTGGACGCCTCGACTTGACTATTGCCCTGTAGGTAGTAAGGAGTGGAAAAATGGTGTTGAATGTGGAATTGTTCACATAGTTTGCGAACGTCCTAGTTTTCAAAGGGACGACCATTGTTTTTTATTATGGACTGTGGAATACCATAGCGGAAAATGATGTAATTAAGAATGAGCATAGTGATTTGGTTGTCGGTGATGTAGGTAAGGGGAATGGCCTCTACCCATTTGGTAAAGTATTCAGTGGTGGTTATAATGAATTTGTGGCCATTTTAGGAAGTGGGGTAAATTTTTCCCATGAGGTCAACTCCCCATTGAGCAAAGGGCCAAGGCGAAGTGATGGGCCTTAGTTCTTGTGCTGGAGCATGAAGAAGATCACCATGAACTTGACATTCCCTGCATCTTTCGGCAAATCGATATGCCTCGTGTTCCATAGTCGGCCAATAGTATCCCAACCACAATATTTTTGGCTAAGGTAGGACCACTTGAGTGAGCCCCACAAATTCCTTGGTGCACTTCACGTAAGGTTTTTTGTGCTTTAGTGTTATTGAGACATCAGAGTAGGGCATTGTCAAAGGAATGTCTATACAAGGTATCCCCGATGATGGTGTGATGGGAGGCTTTTCGAATAAAGTTCTTATGTTGCTTATGGGACAAGTTATCAGGTAAGATTTGGGAATGGAGGTAATTATAAGTGTCCAAGTACCAAGGTGACTCGGGACCAACAAGTTCACAAACCATTTTAGATTCTAGGACGTCAAAAGTGAGGACCAATAGTTGTTCCACTAAGTACTCATATTGTGACACGTTGTTAGGTATGTCCAAGAGTGATCCAATAGTTTTCATGACATCCACTGCTCTATTTTATATGTAGGGTATTTGACAAAAGGTGACATTGACAAAGTAAAGCTTCAAGTTGTCAACTATTTTCTTATAGGGAGTCAATTTTTCATCCTTTGTGTCATAGTCATCATTGACTTGATTGATGATTAACTATGAATCTCCGAAGACCTATATACTTTGGATCTTCCACTTGACCACCATACACAATCCCGTTAATAGGGCCTCATACTCTGCAATGTTGTTTGTACAAGGGAATGCAATTTTGAATGATTTCGGTATTGTGTCACCTTGTGAGGTGATGAACAGTATTCTAGCACCCAATCCATGATTGGTATGGGAGGCATCAAAGTACAACGTCCATACATCACTTGTCTCAATAGTGAAAAGTGACTCATTTGGAAAATTAACAACGAGGGGATGTTTTGCTTGTGTTGGCATGTTTGCGAGTTGATTTGCAATTACTTGTCCCTTAATTGTCATGCGCTCAACATATTGGATGTCGTATTCACTAAGGACCATGACCTATTTTTCAAATCACCCTATTAACACTGCTCTACTGAGAAGATACTTGAGTGGATCATTTTTTGCTACCAACTTTGTTCGGTGGTTCAAAATGTAATGCCTTAATTTTTGTGTTGCAAAGACTACTGCAAGGAAGGCCCGTTCAATATAAGTGTAGTTGAGTTCATACCCCACCAAAGTCCTACTAATATAGTAGATTGCTCTTTCCTTTTCTTTGTGGTCATTTTCAACAAGTAGTGCCCCTAGTGTTGTTGTGGTTGTAGATACACATAATATGACGGGCTTCCCATCTATTGGTGGCATCAACACAGGCGGTGTTAGGAGATACTCTTTTATCTGTTGAAAGGATTCCTAGCATTTGTCAATCCATATGAAAGGGATCACTTTACGTAATAGGTACTGAAATTGATGGCATTTGTCTACGAGTTGAGCAATGAATCTCCTAATAGATTGTAGTCTCCCCTGTAAGGACCTTAATTGAATGATGTTCTTTGGGGGAGGCATGTCTGTGATGGATTTTACCTTGGCAGGATCAACTTTTATGCCTCGCTGTGAGACGATGAATCGCAATAATTTTCTGGACTTTACCCCAAAGACACACTTCTTTGGGTTAAGACGAACCTTGTACTGTTCTAGTTATTGAAAGACCTTGTCTAAAACCTTTAGATGATTAGCTCTAGTTAATGACTTTTCTAGGATATCATCAACACAGTCCTCCATTAGTGTGTGCATGAGATCATGAAATATTGTAGTCATTGCCTACTAGTATGTAGCTCCTGTATTTTTCAGCCCAAAAGGCTTGATATTCAGCCAATAGGTACCCCATGGATAAGTGAAAGTTGTTTTATGTTGGTCTTCTAGAGCAATACAAATTTGATTATAGCCGAAGAAACCATCCATAAGGGACAACATCTTGTATCCTACTGTAAGATCCATAATCATGTCAATGTTGGGGAGAGAAAAGTCATCTTTAGGGCATGCCTTCTTTAAATCTTTGAAGTCAATACACAAGCGGATTTTCCCATTTGGTTTGGTGATTACCAGATTGGAGATCTAGTCTACATAATCAATAGATCTGATGAAGCCAACATCTAGGAGTTTCTTTAGTTCTATCTTGACTAACAAGGAGATTTGTGGATGCATTTTCCAAAGTTTTTGCTTTACCAGTTTAGCATCTGGATTCAACAACAAGTGATGTAAGACTAGCTCATGGTCCAACCTAAGCATGTCAGCGTATGACCAGGAAAAAATACCTTTGCGTTGTGTGAAGAATGCTTGGTTTTTCTTCTTCTATCAAGGAAGCTGCTAGTAACACTATCTTAGGATCTTCAAGTGCTCCAATGTTGACCTCTTGTGTATCTTCAATTAGCATTGGTGATCACTCTTGTGTGATGGGGAGAAAGTCCAACCCTCCATCCTTAGGTGCCTCAGGGAGGTTTTCACCTTCGGATATGTCCTTTATTTTTTATTTTTTCATGATCAGAGGGCACCTCATGGTTTTCACCCAAAGACCTTTCCTTTTTCCCTTTATTATTATTTTTGTGACTGGATGGTGATGCAGTCTCCTTGAAGTATGCTGCCACATCAAGTTCTATTGTGAAGCCAACTTTATGGTATCCTTGTGGCATTCCTTCTCTTAGTCCCATGAACTCAACAATAGCTTTGTCATTCTCAAAGGTATCCAAAATGATAGGACCTTGTTGGTCCCAGTCAATCAGTTGTGGGTAAACTAGGGAAATGCCATCATCAGTATTTGAAAAAGGTGGGGAAGCAGCTGATAAGGTAAGGATTGAGTTATTGTCTTGGATGTTGACGTTCATATAGCTGGTTACCTTAGGTCTAGGTGTATCTAAATCATGGAAAATGTTGTCCAGTTCATAAGTGCTAGAGGCATAGGATTCCCATTCCTAGTTGGAATCATTTTCATCATAAAAGTCATTGTCAGAATCCTCTGATGTCTGAACACATTTAGAAGCACATACTTCCTTATTTGAAGGAAATTTGGTTTTAGTGGTACCCACTTTTAGTGGTTTCCATCCTAACCCTAGATTCTTCCCATATTTAGTAGGTATGTAGGGCTCTTTTTTTTTTGTGTTTACGCCCAAACCACTGGTTCCATCATAGCCTTTTTCTTGCATCATCAAAAACCCTTTACCATATTGCTTTATTGGAAGTGGTGTCTCCTCTTCTTTATAGACCCAGTCAGACACATCCTCAATATCTTCTTTGCTAAGGTCTCCCCATTTGAGGAAAGTAGTTTTGGGAGGTACATGAATCATGACCTTAGGTTCCATGTATAATACAAATTTCCATGTCTTTGGTGATTTTGGAATTTTGGTGATGCAGAAGGCAGTGTTCATGTTCTACTCTTTGCATCCCTTGTCTTGGATTTGGATCTTGGGGCCTTTGGATTTGGCAATGAAAGAAAAGGATGTGGAGGTAGATGACTGAGGGACAATAGATGTCCTAGTGAGTGTTGAGGAATCAATGTATTTGGATGAGTTTGACATCGAGGCTTCACGATTAAGTGACACCTAATGTTCAGAGACGTCTCGTAGGTTAGTGCAATACTCAAAGGGATCAGGGCCACCCTCAATAGTAATTTTAGTTTTGTGGTAGGGAAAATTTAGGAATTGATGATATGTGGAGGGAATGACCTTCATGGCATTAATCCATGGTCGATCGAGGAGAAGATTATAAGGGATTTCCAGATCTAATACTTGGAAAGTAGTATCCAACATCATGGGTCCCACTCGGAGTGGAAGTGTTATTGTGCCTTGGGAGGATCGTTCATCATCATCATAACCTTTTATGACTATGCTCTTTGTCTTATCCACAAATGCTTCAGAAAAACCTAGTGCCGTAACCAATTTTAAGGAACAAACATTCAATCCCGCTCCGTTGTCTATTAAGATTTGTTTGATGCTATTTTGATGGATGAAGGCTTCAATATGTAGTGAGTCATTATGATTTGTCTTTTGGGTTGAGTAGTCTCTATTAAAGAAGGTAGCATGGTGAGAGCTTTCAAGGAATCCAACCATGGCTTGAAATCGGTCGATGTTAAGGTTTTTTGGGATAGAGGTTTCTTTCAGCATCTTATCTAGGATGGCCCTATGCTTAGGTGATGTGTGTAGCAGTTCCAATATGGATATTTGAGTTGGGGTTTTCTCTAGCTGATCCAACAAGTTGAAATGGATTTTAGCTTGAGACTACTTGGAAAGCGAAGGGGTAGGTATGGTTGTTTTAGTTCTGCGAGTGTTTACAACACACTCTGGGGTCTTCTTGATGGTAATGGTGTTGATGTGTTCATCTACAACGCAAAGATGGAGGATCTTGGCGTAATTATAACCAATAGACGTATAATTAGCTATGTTATTGTTTTTAGTACCTGAACTAGAGGCTTTCCCCGAACCATGGTCCTGAAGGGGAGTCTTGTAGATCATGTGATCTTGATTGGAAGTGTATTGTTGTTGTCCCTCTACCTCAATTACTCTATCCTTGATAAGGTCCTAAATAATAATTTTTAGTTGTCTACAAGTGGATGTTTTGTGTCCTTTACCTCGGTGATATTCACAAAAGGCATTATCGTCCCACCAAGAGGGTTTAAAATCAGACACATAAGATTTGGGCTCCCGTATTTGTACGACACCTGATTGAACAAGTTTTTTTAGTACTGTTTCAATGGGTTCTCCAAGGGGAGTGTATTGCTATTTAATGTATTGCCTAGGTGGTCTTTGTTGTCCTTGTACTTGATTGTTGCATAGGGAATTCGCCGTTGGTGTAGGGGCTTGTGGTGTAGTTTTTGAGGCTTCAGGTCCTCTTAGAGTGACAATGGGACCAATTTTGTGCACAACTATGGTATCCACAACCTTGTCGTTTGTGACATTTTTGTTTTGAGACCAGTATTTGTTTTTGTCATTGAAAATTTGTTGATTACTGGTATTCTTAGAGAATCTAAGGGTGCCTTTAGTGACAAGTTATCTCTCAATCATTGTTCATTTTTCCACTAGGTCTACAAAGTGTGCACAACAATGAACTTGTAAGGGATCTTTTAAAGAATCTAAGAGATTTTCAACAAACATGTCCACCTTTTATTTTTCAGGGATCTCTATTTGGCATCAACTTGCCAAGTTTCTCCATCTCTAGAAGTATTTGATAAAGGACTCTCCCTCTTCTTGTTTCGAGGTACACAAGGTGGCTAATGTGATATCGTTTTCAATGTTAAATGCATAGTTATCTACAAATTTGTTGGCCAATTCAGACCATGTTGTTATGCCCCAAGGTAATTGTGAAAACTAGTCAAGTGCAAGACCCGTAAGAGTT
>VDFB02015876.1:0-78966 GCA_007258455.2 Sequoia sempervirens
AAAAATTGGCTAAGTCTGGCAACCATGTGCAAGAGCGCACTTTTTCTAGCGCTTCTGCACATTTTGGCAAATCACTTTCATGCAGTGGTGCTGATTTTTGGCGCCCCTGTACTTTCAACACTTAGTCAATTTTTTGGCTTGTGAGCAGGAGCGCACTTTTTGAGTGCAACTGCATATTTCACAATTTAACTAAGTATGAACAGTGAGACTTCGCGAAGGAGCTCGTTTCGAAGGTCTTTACGAGGCGAACATAGGGGGTGCTCAAATTGACTGTTTGAGGCTTTGGAACGCATTTCAAGGTGGCCTGAAAATTGCCTCGTTTTGCGTGCTTGAACTTCACGAACCTAGGAAACAGACAAGTTTCGGTGTAGTAACCTAAACTGGTTGTTGCTGTTGGATAGGTGTAGTAACTTGGACCGATCTTGGTTGATAAAATCTTGAAGCACTTGGTGGAGTTCTAAACAAACTTGAAATTTCTTCTCCGCTTTCTTTGCTCGACTGAACCTCTTTGTTTGACAACACTTCTTCACTTGACTTAGCCTCTTTACTTGAATGACTTTCTTTCTTTTTCCTCGCTTGAGTAGGTAGCTCTAACTCCACAAATTCCTTGGACGAACTAGGAGTGGACATCAAAATTCTTTTCAACTTGTCTAGCGAGAATGAACTGATACGATCCAGGATGTAGTTGATTATTAGCGAGGTACAAGAGCGGGAGCAAGTGGTTGCCTTTGATTCAACAAATCTCTTTCAATAGCAACTTGAATCTTAATGTCCTTCTCCTCTTCTTCCTCCAACACAAAGCAAGTTCGCATATACTCAGCGTAGCTTCTCTTTGTCCTCCATGCGAGATTGTTCAAACCTGAGAGGATGTCTTCTTGATCGTCATTGAATCCCAAATTCGGCTGCAATACTGGAAATATTTCTTTATGCAGTAGCACCATCTTAATTTATGATAATTCTTCTCCAATGAATTTCTTTTTGATGAAAATCCCTTCTTTGCTCTCATAGAATCATTAAGAGGCTTCTTCTCAGTTTTCTTTGCAAAATCAACTAGGTCTTGATGACCAACCTCTGTGTCTTTTATCTCTTCCACCTTGGAGACCACTACAATCGGCGGATAGACACCTTCATACTTATACTTCATTTTGTCTTTAGCTTTTGAAGGCAACGGAGGTTTTCTGGCAATCATCTAAGAGCAACCAAATCTATGATCAACAACTTTGAGGATCTTGAAAAGAGACTGCAAGATGTGGAGTCAAACATTAGTCGAAAAACAGCATGGGGATGTGTGAAGCGAGCAACGATGATGAGCAAGCATGGAGTGAGTCACAAGGCACGCAAAACGATGGACAAAGTGAAAGGAAAGAGGTTCAGAGCGAAACTGGCAAGTTTTGAAGTGTTATGGAGCAAAATTGGGAAAAGTGTAAGGGCGTTGAAAATCAACGCCCTTGCACTTGGGAGAAAAGCAACTTTGGTGCAGAGGCGCTGAAAAACAACGCTCCTGCACTTCTCAGTGTTAGGAAAAATCTCATGATGTCAGGGTGCTCTTTTTTAGCGCTTCTGCACTTGGGAGTTTACATGATGTCAAGGAGCTCTTTTTTAGCAATTCTACACATGAAGCATGGACTTGGAAAATAGTATGCAATGATGTTGAAAAACATCGCTTGACTTTTAAAGCATGAATTTCTTAGTGTCAATCACTTGCCTAACGCATTTTGAAGAGAAACCCTTTCACTACGCATTTTGGAGAGGAAAACCTACATTTACTACACCATTACATATTGATGTAAATGGTGATAAACTGAAACAAACAAAATCCAACCGATGATGAAGAGAAATGACGTGAAAGTATGGAAAACAAATAGACGAAAAAGCACGTTAGAAAACTTAAATGAAATAAGAAGAAACCACGGTTCAAACTAAAACGCGTGGGTGCAAGGTTTGATGCATGAAGACAAGAGAAAAAAATGCGATTAGGGTAAGAAGAAACCCCCACGCATTTTGGAAAGACACCTCAAATAAAAGAAAAGAAAGAAAACGCGTGAGTTTGCAAAAACGCGTGAAGAAATTGATGGTAAATAAAACGCATCTATAGATCACTAAGACGTGCTCAAAACAATGTATAAAAACGAAGGAAACAGAGGAAAGGTAAGAGGAACGACTTACCAAGAGAAAATGTGGAAACTTTGTTGGAAAGAACTTCAGATTTCTCCAAAAACGTGTTTTGTAGCTTGAGAAGAGTTCGCCCAACAAAAAGGAATGGAGTTTGAAGACCACAAATGATGAAAATGAAACAATGAAATCACTTTTAAGTGATTGAGAAAAGCAAAAACCTAACTCAAGTCACCCGATTAATTGAGGCATAAAAGATGGCACGAAAAGCGAAAAGTGCAGAAGACTTGAAAAAGTGCGCCTAAGCCAATTTTGGCTAAGTCTGGCAAAGATGTGTAAAGGTGCACTTTTTCAGCGCTTGTACATATTTTTTAGATCACTTTCATGCAGGGCCGCTGATTTTTGGTTCCCCTGCACTTTTCAACACTTAGTCAAATTTTGCAACATAGGTAGGAGCGTTGTTTTTGGGTGTAACTGCACATTTTACAATTTCACTAAGTATGAATAATGAGACTTCGCGAAGGTACTCGTTTCGAAGATCTTTGTGAGGCGAACATAAGGGGATGCTCAAATTGACTGTTTGAGGCTTTGGAACACATTTCGAGGTGGCTTGAGAATCACCTTGTTTTGCGTGCTTGAACTTCATGAACCTAGGAAACAGACAAGTTTCGTAGGGGGGTTATCCGTGGAACGAGTGCTGCTAGATTCCATGATAACAATGAGTTGCCAAGTACTTGCGGATTTTTTTACCCTACGAGTGTTTGTAAATTTAACTCATGAGTCTGTAGAGACGAGTTTCCAATGAAAACTCTCCAAGTTTTTTTGTGAGTACTCTCCAAAACTCAGCAAGTCCATGGTGAATAATCTCTATGCCAGAAAAAACATGCCAACTCAAGTAAAACACATATTTTTGATTAGCGATAAACAGGTTTTGCAGGGACCAGAAACCCCTTACATATCGATTTTGAGGGGACCAAAAACCCCATCCAAAACAAAGAAAGTTGGAGAAAGATAGGAACACAAACAATCAGCAACCCAACATCAATAGTCTACCAAAAGATACAGATGACAAAACAAACTGCAGAGAATCAACTTTGAAGGGGTCAAAAACCCTTTTACAACCAGGAATTCACTTGGACCTTAAACCCAATCATTGTAAAGGGACTTCCTGAATCAGCCAGGCACTAAACACAGCTTGTAGCCTTCGTTTCACAATGAACCAAGAAGGGCTTCCAACGCACCCTTCAAGAGCAATCTTTTCTCCCAAATAAGAGAGCAACTAGGAAAAACAAGGTAAGAGAGCATAGCAAAACTCTAAAAATATCACCCACCAAGCAACACCAGACCACCCAATCCGCCATCTCAAACTCCACTTCGATAGGAGAGAGCTCCCCTCTATAGGAGAGAATAATATGAGAAACCTCCCCAAAGAAGCCACCACACTCCACCTCGCACAAACTCCACCTCAATAAGAGCTCATAGGAGAGGAAAGATCCTTTCGCCATCTCTACAACCACCAACTCCACCTCCATAGGAGCAAGCTCCTCCTCAATAGGAGCGGTCTTCACCTCAAAAGAAGACACAAACTATAAAACATGGCAAAAGATGGTGACAGTAGGGAGGAAATCCATAACATCCTTAGGCACCATAGGCAGCAGGTGCAAGAGCCAATAGGTACAAATCAGCCCAACCAGCAGCAACAAGAGAGCATCCACTTGAGCAAAAACAACGAAACCCATCCGGGGCACCTCAACAATGATTTCAAAACCCATCCCCCATAACAGCAAAAACTTTGAAGCCCAATCGGGGCACAGAAAAAACCAAACCAGCAAGACAAGGCCCAAAGCCCAGAGCAAAGAGAAGCAAGAAGGCTTCAACAAGCAGAAGTAAAACTTTAGAACAAAGGCTCTGAAACCCCCCAGAAGAAATAACATCATAAACAACCTGGGGGTCAAGAGGAACAGCAGCAACCTCAGCAAAGAGGTCCAAAAGACATTCAGCCATAGAAAACATGGCCACAAAGAACATAGCAGTAAAAGGAAACACAAGCCAAAAGACCACCCGGAGTAGAGGCCCAAACCCAGAGTGAGCGAGAACAACCAAGCCCCAAGAGGAAAGGGGGCCCCAAATAGGACAGAAACAAGGAGAAGGCCTAGCACGAAAAAACACCAAGCTACCCCAACACGTTGGTTAGAGCCAAAGAAGGAACCAAAACACTCTAGGAACTAAAACCCCCAAAAGAAAGCCACCAAACAAACAAAGGGAAGAAGCGAAGGGAAACAAAGAAAAAACAAGAAGTAGAACAAGCCAACACAAGGACCCTCCAAACCCTCCTACTATGCCAAATAAGAGCAAAAATAAGCCCACTTTGCAACCAAACTTCCTCAGAGAAGCCAACGCCCCACACCACTGCAAGGAGAGCAGCCATAATAAGAGCAAGAAAGGCAAACACAGCCAGACCGAGAGAGGAAGGAAATAGACTCCTCCAGTCACACCGAGAACAGCAGCCTAACTACGACCCACAAACACAGGAACGGGAGCATGCACCATGCTAGAAGAGGTCCCGACCTAGCACCCACAAAGCACCAGACAGAACGAAAGGAAAGCCTTGCATTGTTCAAGAGAAAACTGAGGCGAAAGAAGGAAAAGAACAACACCCTCATCATCGTCCACGTCTAAATCGTCCTCTCCTACAAAGTCCCCATTCAAACCCACGTCGATTGACGAGTTCCTGCTTGACACCATTTCAAGTAAAATGCGTGTTAAAATGCGTCATTCACATTGTTTTTTGGCTACAAAACCTTGAATTTTCCCTTCCACCAAAAAAATAGCAGCAAGCACGAATTTTGTAGCATATTAGGAAGAATTTTTAGGCAAGATTAGGAAGAAAATTTTAGAATTTTGGATTTGCAACAAGTTAGTTCCAATTTTTTTATTTATTTTTTTAAGCATTTAAATTTGTAAATGATTTCTAATTTACAAAAAAAAAAATGAGGAACTTAGTTGAATGGCCAAAAACAGTAAGCCATAGGAAAATTTTAAATTATTATATTAAAACTGATTTCATATACCAACACGACTTCAAATTGATATATATTTTTTATCACTATTTTTTGTTGTTATCAATATTGTAGGTTTATATATAATCACTATTTTTTAGACTCGTTTAATACATTTTGCAAAAACATTGTGTTCTTTTAAGAAATTTTAGTATATTTTAAGTTGTTGAGTTTTTGCCAACTCGAAAATTTTGGGCTCCAATTACTCGCCAAGTCCGAGACTACAAACTATGGTCACCAATGTTCTAAAAGATAGTATTGTAAGAACTAAAGATAACTATGCAACTTGCTTTTCCATTCCTAGGGCTGCTATCAAGACTGTAGGTCAAAAATGACAATAGATTGCTGTCATGACAAAAAGAGGTGACTATCATGTTCTAGGGTGTTGTCCTTAATCTAAACCCTATATCACCTTTCCAAAGTTGTTCAAATAGTAGATAAGGTTATCATAAGTAAGTAAAATGGGGCTGCCCTGAACAACAATTAAAATCTAAATGTGTGCAGGCAGCAAATTAATAGTTAAAATGGCAGGCGTACAGCCATGAGCACATTTTAAAAGTCACAAACTATAAAGTCAGTCATAGCAATGCAAGTCAAGTTTAGTTAACTCTTAAAAGACCATTTTGATCACGCATGACTGTTATAAAGAAGGCCTGTCACAATATCTAGGTGCTGTCATAACAATCATTAATCATTTCCATGTCATAATTTTCATAAGGGTGAATATCAACATAATAGATTGTTCTTAATATCATTAACCATCATAAAATTGTCTCCGGATCTTAGCATTAAGGTTATTAGAGACACCAAATTATAGGGTTTGTTATGAAGCTAAGTGTGGCACAAACACTGTCACATAGTAATCAAATAGTGTCAAATGACAATCACGCACAACTAAAAGGGATTAAAGGACAGTTAATCATTGTCGTACTACCCAAATTTGAGGCAATTAAGCTTGAATATGCTGCTGCCATGAAAGAGACTATCATCAATATGAAGGGCATGTTGATAAAAGGATGATGTAGTGGGAATAAGAAACTTCCTTACATTGGCATCATTTGTTGTCACAAACCCTGTTGTAGAGTGTAACATACTTTGTGATGGAATGAAGTAGATACACCTCGGGGTTGTTTATCTTCCTCCAAAAGATTGATCACCTTTTAGAAGAAGAACAAGATCACCACGCCTATGGAGTAAAGCTATGCCAACCTGCTATGACAATGGCGTTGCAGCAATAAAAGTGGCGTACAAGTGACGTATGAAGATGAAAGGAGAAAGAGAGAGAGATGGAGAATCAAGCAGTGATAGAATGAGCTAGAGAATTGATAGAATGAAGAGAGAGCTTGAGAGAGTTGGAAATGCAGAATATAACAAGAAGAATACTATAACTAATAAATGTAAACTAATCTAACAATGAAATAAGTTGGAATAAAAAAGAAGAATGCCAACTTACTAAAGGTCCAGTTCTCCAGCAAGCTCCTCACGATCGGATGGCACCTACACACACGGTAACAAAAAAAATGTTGTGGCTCTGTTTTGAGGTTGGCCTCAGTCAAACTTCCGCTTTGGTGTACCCATCTCCACGGACGGCCGCTAGACAAGAAGATGTAAAAAAATGATTGAAAATTAGAGAGAATAGACACAAGATAGTAAAGAGAAAAGACAACCTATATGCTACTCTACAAGTAAGATAATGCATCTAAGCAAATAAGCCAATATCAACTTCCTTTCTATGATCTCGTGAAGCTGAGAGGTGAAGGAGAAGAACAAGATCACCATGCCAATGGACTAGAGCTATGACAACCTGCAATGACAATGGCGTTGCAGCAGCAAGAGTAGAGTAGAAGTGAACTATGAAGCTGAAAGGAGTAAGAGAGAGAGATGGGGAAGCAAGGAGTGATAGAATGAGCTAGAGAGTTGATAGAATGAAGAGAGAGCTTGAGAGAGTTGAAAATGCAGAATACAGCAAGAAGAGTAATATAACTAATAAATGTAAACTAATCTACAGCGAAATGATGGGGAAGAAAGAAAAAGAATGCCAACTTACTAAAGGTCCGGTTCTCGAGCAAGCTCCTCACAATCGGATGGCACTTACACACATAGTAAGAAAAAAAAAGTTGTGGTGTTTTGAGGTTTGCCTCAACCAAATTTCCGCTTTGGTGTTCCCACCTCCACAGACAACTGATAGACTAAAAGATGTAGAAAAACGATAAAGAAATAGATAGAATTGACACAAGATAGTAGAGAGAAAAGAAATTCTAGATGCTACTCTACAAGTAAGATAATGCATATAAGCAAATAAGCCAATATCACCTTCCTTTCTACAAGCTCGTGAAGCTAAAAGGGGAAGGAGAAGAACAAGATCCCCACACCAATGGAGTAGACCTATGACAACCTGCAATAACAATGGTGTTGGAGCACCAAGAGTGTCATACAAGTGAAGTGTGAAGCTTTCATGACCAATAGAGAGTGATGGAGAAGCAAGGAGTGATAGAACGAGCTAGAGAGTCGATAGAATGAAGAGAGAACTTGAGAGAATTGGAAATGCAAAATACAGCAACAAGAATACTATAACTAATATATGTAAACTAATCTAACAGTGAAATCATGGGGAAGAATGAAGAACAAAGCCAACTTACTCAAGGTCCAGTGCTCCAGAGTGCTCTAGAAAGCTCCTCACGATCGGATTGCACCTACACACAGTAACAAAAAAATTGTTGTGCCTGTGTTTTGAGGTTTTCCTTAGTAAAACTTCCGCTTTGGTGTTACGATCTACACAGATAGCTGATAGACCACAAGATGTGGAAAAATGATAAAGAAATAGAGAGAATAGACACAAGTTAGTAGAGAGTAAAGACAATCTAGATGCTACTCTACAACTAAGATAATGCTAATAAGTAAATAAGCCAATATCACCTTGCTTTCTATGACATCATGAAGCTAAGAGGGGAACGAGAAGAACAAAATCGCCATGCCAATGGAGTAGAGCTATGACAACCTGCAATGACAATGGAGTTGGAGCAACAAGAGTAGCATAGAAGTGAAGTATGAAGCTGACAAATAGTAGAGAGAAAAGGCAATCTAGATGCTACTCTACAAGTAAGACAATGCTAATAAGCGAATAATCCAATATCACCTTCCTTTCTACGAGCTCGTGAAGCTAAGAGGGGAATGAGAAGAACAAGATCACCATGCCAATGGAGTAAAGCTATGACAACCTGCAATGACAATATCGTTGGAATAGCAAGTGTAGCATAGAAGTGAAGTATGAAGCTGGCATGAGCAAGAGAGAGTGACAGAGAAGCAACGAGTGATAGAATGAGCTAAAGAGTCGATAGAATGAAGAGAAAGCTTGAGAGAGTTCGAAATGCAGAATACACCAAGAACAATACTATACCTAATAAATGTACACTAATCTAATAGCGAAATGACAGGGAAGAAAGAAGAAGAATGCCAACCTAGTGAAGGTCCAATTCTCCAATCAGCTCCTCATGCTAAGATTGCACCTATACATGCAGTAACAAAAAAAATGTTGTGGCTGTGTTTTCAGGTTTTCCTCAATAAAACTTCCACTTTGGTGTTCCCACCTCCATGGATAGTTGATAGACCACAAGATGTAGAAAAATGATAAAGAAATGGAGATAATAAACACAAGATAGTAGAGAACAAAGACAATCTAGATGCTACTCTACAAGTAAGATAATGCAAATAAGAAAATAAGCCAATATCGCCTTCCTTTCTACAAGCTCGTGAAGCTGAGAGATGAAGGAGAAGAACAATATCACCATGTCAATGGAGTAGAGCTATGACAACTTGCAATGACAATGGCGTTGGAGCAGCAAGAGTGGCATAGAAGTGAAGTATGAAGCTGACAAGAGCAAGAGATTGTGATTGAGAAGCAAGGAATGATATAATGAGCTAACAAGTTGATAGAATGAAAGAGAGTGTGTGATGCAGGAGCATCACCTGACTGTTGTTCTTGAAGGTCCAAGAGATCTAGTTGATGTTTTAAGGACTATTTTGTTTTGTGAGTCCTAGTTGTAAGTCAAGAAAAGATTAAAAAAAATGGTGTTACAAAATCACATATATAATCTTTTGTAATGTTTTCTAGCCTAGGTGTAGTATAGGGTTAAAAGTTACACAAATAGGGCATAAATGTCAAGTTTAATAACATGGATATTAGGGAATTTGAAGAAAAAGGGCTTATGCTCGACTTGTAACTGCTTTTTTCAGAGTTCTTTGATGCTAATTCAATGAAGATACATACTCCAAGATGTTGAGGAGCAAGATTTCAGGAAAATACCCTGTAATTTGCAAATTTATGACTGTTTTTCTGAAAAAAAACAGCAAAGAACGGTTTGGTACGGATCTATACGATCAACTTGCAGTTCTGTGTTTGCGTGGGATGATAATGGCATGTCTTACGATTCAAATGCAATTTCTTTGAGGTGATTTCATTGAGTTTTCCTCAACTTTTGATCAAAATAATGCTCACTACTCTGTTCAGAAACTAGGGTTTTCAGCAATAGAAAAAAATTCATATATTTTATTTGGTATGGTGAAAAAACATGAAATTTTGTGAGAACCTCTATTAGGGTCTTGGTTAAGTGCTCACCAATTTTGGGCTCCATACCTTTTGTTTTGCATGAGTTATTTAGGATTGTTTGCTGGAAATCCCTGCCAAAAAGACTGTCATAACCCTAGAACAGTTAGAGTTTGTTGAAAATTTGAATTGCTTGAGATTGTCAAACAAGGTAAAGGTTTGTGGAGGTTCTATAAGGCATCAAAAGTAAGTTTCGTTATGTTAAGAGGCCAAGTTTGCCAAGGAAATAAGGGTTTAAAGCCTAGGAATTTAAGGCTTATAGGTTAGATTACAAGAAATAGTTGAAACCTTACTAAAAGTGAATCTTTTATAGATTTTAATGACTGTTCTAAGACCCTTGAAGACATCAAGAATGAGTGTTGTCATGACAAGTATCAATTTGGATCTAAATTGAGGGTTTAAGGGCTAGTAGAATAGGGTATCACCTAACTTCCATAGAAGGGTCAATCAAACTTTTGGAAAGTTGTTGTTCAAGTTTCTTTCTCTGTATTCAACGTGAGAGAGTTGGAAATGTCGACTACAACAAGAACAATATTATAACTAATAAATGTAAACTGATCTAACAATGAAATGACGGGGAAGAAAGAAGAAGAATGCCAACTTACTAAAGGTCTAGTTGTCCAGCAGGCCGTTCACGATCGGATTGCAAATACACACACAGTAACCAAAAAAATGTTGTGGCTATGTTTTGAGGTTTTCCTCGGTCAAACTTCCGCTTTGGTATTCCCACCGCCACGAACAGGTCCTAGACCACAAGATGTACAAAAATGATAAAGAAATAGAGAGAATACACACAAGATAATAGAGAGAAAATATAATCTATATGCTACTCTACAAGTAAGATAATGCAAATACGCAAATAAGCCAATATCACCTTCCTTTCTACGAACTCGTGAAGCTAAGAGGGGAAGGAGAAAAACAAGATCACCACACCAATGGAGTAGAGCTATGACAACCTGCAATGGCAATGGCGTTGGAGCAGCAAGAGTAGCATACAAGGTAAGTATGAAGCAAGGAGTGATAGAATGAACTAGAGAGTTGATAGAATGAAGAGAGAGCTTGAGAGAGTTGGAAATGCAAAATACAGCAAGAAGAATACTATAACTAATAAATGTAAACTAATCTAATAGCAAAATGATAGGGATAAAAGAAGAAGAATGCCAACTTACTGAAGGTCTAGCTCTCCAGCAAGCTCTTCACGATTTGATGGCGTTGGAGAAACAAGAGTGGCATAGAAGTGAAGTTTGAAGCCAACAAGAGCGAGAGAGAGTGATGGATAAGGAAGGAGTGCTAGAATCAACAAGAGAGTTGATAGAATGAAGAGAGAGCTTGAGAGAGTTGGAAATGCAGAAAATAGCAAAAATAATACTATAACTAATATATGTAAACTATTCTAACAGTAAAACGACGGGGAAGAAAGAAGAAGAATGCCAACTTACTAAAGATATAGTTCTCCAGCAAGCTCCTTACTATCGAATTGCACCTACGCACATAGTAACAAAAAAAATGTTGTTCCTATGTTTTGAGATTGCCTGAATCAAACTTTCGCTTTGTTGTCCCCACATCCACGAACAACCGATAAACCACAATAGAGAGAATATACACAAGATAGTAGAAAGCAAAGAAAATCTATATGCTACTTTACGAGTAAGAGAATGCAAATAATCAAATAAGCCAATATAACCTTCCTTTCTACGAGCTCGTAAATCTGAGAGGAGAAGGAGAAGAACAATATCACCACGCCAATGGAGTAGAGCTATGACAACTTGCAATGATAATGGTGCTGGAGCAGCAAGAGTGGCGTAGAAGTGAAGTATGAAGCTAACATGAGCAAGAGAGAGTGATGGAGGAGTGATAAAATTAGCTAGAGAGTTGATACAATTAAGAGAGAGCTTGAGAGAGTTGGAAATGTAGAATACAGCAAGAAGAATACGATAACTAATAAATATAAACTAATCTAACTGTGAAATAACCAAGATGAAAGAATAAGAATGCCAACTTACTGAAGGACTAGTTCTACAGCAAGCTTGTCAAGAACCGATTACACCTACACATAGTAACAAAAAAAATGTTGTGGTTGTGTTTTGAGGTTTTCTTTAGTCAAACTTTTGCTTTGGTGTTCCCATCTCCACGAACAACTGATAGACCACAAGATGTAGGAAAACAATAAAGAAATAGAGAAAATAGACACAAGATAATAGAGAGCAAAGACAATCTAGATGCTACTCTACATGTAAGATAATGCAAATAAGCAAAAAAGCCAATATCACATTCCTTTCTATGAGCTTGTGAAGTTGAGAAGGGAAGGAAATGAACAAGATCACCACGCCAACGGAGTAGAGCTATGACAACCTACGATGACAATGGCACTATAGCAGCAAGAGTGGCGTAGAAGTGAAGAATGAAGCTGACAGGAGTAAGAGAGAATGATGGAAAAGCAAGGAGTAATAGAATGAGCTAGAGAGTTGATAGAATGAAGAGAGAGTTTGAGAGAGTTGGAAATGCAGAATACAACAAGAAGAATACTATAACTAATAAATGTAAACTAATCTAATAGCGAAATGACGAGGAAAAAAATGTAATGCTACTTTTCTCCAATAGTTATTTAAGTAATAGAAACGGATTTAATATAAGGAATATTAGAATTAAGATAATTTCAGTCAAGTAATGTTATCAACATAAATGTGAACAATCAATGTAACTATAAACATGTGATAATTAAGTAATTAACATAAAATATGGAATAACACCTCCACATAGATTAATCATAATAACATCAAAATCATATAGACAATATTCTCAATATTATTGGATCAATGGTTTTCAAAACTTATCTCTAAATATATTTTGAGAAACTATTATCTGACACTGAGAAGAATGGCCACAGATCTAGGCTCTTCATGACAAGGACGCAACCTTGGAGGAACCGGTTCTTGCATAGGACACCAACCTACACCAAAGGTCCTTACGGTTAAACTACTTGCCTCAAAGCGCCTTACGATTAAACTACCTACCTCAAAGGGCCTTACAGTAAAGACCTGGCCAAGAATATCTCGAGTGTACGATGTACCCGAGTTGCACATGCGCTATGTCCCCCTTCTCTAATTGCCCCCCAATGCCAACCAAAGATCCTAACCTTCACTCCTTTGTACCCTCTCAATTTCTCTTTTCCTTTTTCTCTTCTCTCCTTGAATGTTCTCCATGCTTCAATGCTTTCTCAAATAAATGCTTATATAAGATTTAAGGGATGGTTTCCAAACCATCACACCCTTTCACAAAGGTTTCTTTTAATAATTAGTTAAATAAATAATTATGCATCCCCTACTTAAAGTGTTTATACATATTATTTATTAATCTCTCTTTTAACCAAAGGATCATAATATCCTTTACTTTCTATCCCCTTTTAATTCTAAAGGGTTATTTAATAGATTTATGTTCTCTTGGGGAAAAAGTCATATAACAATTCTCCCCCTATAATTAGTTGTTGTCCTCAGTAGCATGAGATATCTACATCATAACTCAAAAAAGACATAATCAATAATTGAAGATATTGATATTGAATATATTCATTCTTCATAATGTTTCTATACATCCTTTTCTTCTATATATCTCACTCCTTTTTATTTTTTATTTTAAATTAACAAGCAATTTCAAGAGAATTGTTTTTTTAGTTGAAATGATGACAAGAAATACATAAATATCAGGAATTTACAATAAAAGAACTAATGCTATTTTACATGTTAATCACATATATTTTAATTTTATCAATTTTTCTCTCATGTAACCCATTATCCTTAATATAGATGCTTTAATCACTTATGCTCAAATCTTCAATAGAAATTTTACAAAACTATTATCATGTGTTGACTTAACATTTACCTAGTGAATGACATGCATATCCCATAGTATGCAGTCACTCATTATTGAACTATATATAATCTATATACTCAAAATATATTCTAAGATGATAATCATGCATTCCAGACTACATGAGTATCCTCCTTTCTTATATGTCAAGTATAATTGAATGGAAAACAAGTAAAAATTTTCCCTAAAAAGAGTTCATATCTTTCAACATATGCACAAAGTTATTGGGTTGATCAAGTCCAATAACAAGGTACAATAGAATAAAACATGGTAATCTTCCTAGTTATCTTAACAATGATAGTAAACTATTATCATGAATTGAGTACTTTTATAGAGAAACATTAGGTCTAATATTTCCTTTATGTTAACAAAAGAGCAAAGATTGGTTTAATTAAAATGATGATTTGACTAGAACAATGATGATTTGCATAGACTAGTGTCCTATGATACGAGGCTCAACAAGGCCATTGGGACCTGTTGATGTGATTTTTGTGACCGCACCAATCAGCAGAACAAAGTATCTGAAGGCTACTCCATTCTCTCTTGATCAAAGAATTCCGTACACTAAGATTGCCAGAAAGTTCGTATGTTCAACTCCAAGGTTCTGAAAATGCTATGGAATACCCTCAGTCGGTTCATTGTGATTTGTTGTTTATACGAGGGGACTTACACAATTGTTCAAAAGGTTTGCAGCTGACAACAGGTTAATGATTGGAAGGGGATTTTGTGCGTTGCGAATGATTTTTCAAAGGAAAACTTTCCTTCTCCTCCAAACTATTCTAAGCTATCAAACTATCTCCCTGCTCTAACAAAATGTCTACTCTTTGATCTAATCTCTACTATCTACTGAGTACAAATGAGGGGGGATGCCCCTTTTATAGATAGCCCAGTCCAATGGACGGCTCAAATTACAATCAAATGAATGGCCTAGATTAAGCCACCTCTAACCCTAAAAACTGCCAGAATGGGGAGTGGTACAATAAATGAATCACAAGATTCCCACTCACTCCCAAAATAGTAAAGGCAATTAATGCCCACAATCAGTCTTCTAGAAGGTCATCATCCAGAAGTGCGTTTCCATTCTCCTCCTCCCTGGCTACAAAATCAACAAATCAGGCGAGCCTCAACCTCCTGAACTAAGATAGGCAGAATGTGATCAAGCTGAAACTCCAACACCGTGACCACCTGCCCATGCTGCGTACAAGACTTTCTCCAGGCAACCAAAGCATCCTGAGTATTCTGAATAATATTGGAGAAAGTGGAGGTGTTCTCAAAGTCGTTCTAAACACAATTCTTCACCTCCGAAAAGAAAGGTGGCAGCCTACTCAATCCATCAATAGTCACCTCATCAAAATTCAACCTACTAGCAAAGATCACCTCCAAGGTGTTCAGGACTCCATCATCATAGCCTTCTTGACTCTGGCTGAATCCGCCTGTGCTGCATCAAAGAATCCACGTCCTGTGACTACTGAAGAGTACCAGCTAGTAAAATCATACCTATCACCCTCCTGAATCACTCCTCCATCAATCAACATCTGCAAGGGAGTATGCATCAAAGCCTCCAGACGCTGAATAACCTTACACTGATAGACATGAGCATCACCCCAGGCCTGATCAACTGCCTCCATCCGTTCCATAATGTCGGAAGCCTGCTGATAAGCATGAGCAAGATCTTCCATGAACTTTTTTGTCTCGACACGAACACCCGCAACCCATTTATCAGCCTCCTGTGCCATCTTTCTCAAGTCCTCCAAGCCATTAACTGATTCTCTAGATAACTCGGCTAGGAGCTCAAGTGTCGGAATCTCCTGCCCATAAGGACGAGACAAATGTTGCACGTAGCCAATCAAAGTCTTATGCTCCTTCAATTTCTTGTACTTGCCTTCAGTCCTAAGCAATATGTCCTTAAGTGCCTGATAGGAGTTATCACAATCCTCAATGATTTGTGCTCCTGTGGGGCATCCTATGTTACACCCCGATTTTATAGCTACTATTGCATAGGGCAATTGATTGTAATGTTTGAATCTTTGTGATGAATAAAACATGATTGATCTTGTTATTAAATGAATGTGTCCTATTTGAATGATTGTCTCATTTGACTGTTACTTCTATTCATTTAATTCTTGATTAAATGTTGCATACAATTATGGAATAATGTTATTCTAACTTGTGAGATGTTTTTACCTTGTTATGAGCATATGACTGCTGATGTCATGTCATGGTGTGCAGGTATGCAGACTGTTCCTCCGGACAGAGGAGAGACATCATTCGGGGAGGAGCTTGGTTGGGTAAACAGTAACGATTACCAAATTGAGCATACACACACGTCAGTATAGGCTCTAAGAAACCAAGTCAGTTGTGTTGGTCTAGATAAGTCATCCTTAGGCTTTAGGAGCTATGTTTACTTCTTTGTGCTTTGAAAAGTGATGATTACTTATTTGTCTGACTTACTGTGCTTTTGACCTTAGTGTGGAAAACGTGAATGATTATATGTTAATAGGTCGAGTGAGTATGTGTATACATGTATATAATGTACACGTATCCATATGTATATACATGTCAATACATACGTATGCTCGGCAGATGGATATGCCCATATGTACGTGTCGACATGATATACATACATTTACGTGTACACTGCATACAGTGATATACATATATATACATACCCACATTACCTATTGCTTGTGAATAATGATGTTAATAATAATATTTTATTGGAATTTACATATATTCATATTTACACGAATACGTAAGTATGTATATTGAAAATATGTTGACTGGCTCGCAATATACATATTTAACAATTAATACATATAAGTGTAAATATTTAAATATGTAAATGTTTATATATTTAATAATATATAAGTATATATTATATTATAGTTTTACTTAATACATATATGTATATATTTAAATATATTTAAATAATAATATTTAAATATATATATATATATACATATATATCGGAGTAAATAAATCTATAATAGAAATATATAAATATATATATATATATATATATTAAATATATAAGAATAATTGAATTTAATATTATTACCATAAGTAATTTGGGAAATCAATTTTATATTACTTTGGGTAATTTTGGAAATTGAATTTTATATTACCATGGGTAAAATTGTAATCACTTTGCATAGTAAAATCTTTACTAATGACTTTGGAAATATTTGATTTGATTCAAATAAGAAATCGATACATGGTAATAATAGCTTTGTTTTGAAATCAATATTAAATATTTTATTTGAAGTATGGGAAATCGAAATATTGAGAGAGTTAAATATTCGAAATATAAAATACTTCATAGTGTAAAATCGAAACATAATTTAAAAGGCAAAATCTGAAGGAAGCTTTTCCCGTGAAAATGAAGAAGTCTTCAAACGCAGCAAAAAATGGAGGAAGAAGTTTTCAAACTGGAAAATAGGAAATGCCAACAAGATTTGTGCTATAACAAGCTGAACCTTGACCTAAAACGCAACAAAGTGAGTCATTCAATTTTATGCGCCTGGCAAAAACATGATACCTGTAGGTGGCGTTTTTGGAGATTTGAGTTGAAAATTTCTGCATTTGCTAGCTCTATAGAGGTCGAATCACTCCTTTGTAAGGTGACTTAGGGTTTATACACTTGCCAAGTAACGTTTGACTGAGTTTACACGCCTGGTTGTCATTTTACATAGCCAAAATATAGGAAACAGTTGCAAAAACGGGCCTATATATATACACGCCCTTCCATTCATTGTAAAAAAACACATTGAGTAATCTGAGTTTAGTATTTTCATTGAAATCCCATATCCATTTCGTTGTATTGCTTGTATTTTCTGTATTGCTGAGTTTGAAAAATACAGTGAATTTTTACCAGCATTTACCAGTTACAGTGATTATATCATTTTGAGCTCAAAGTGAGGTATTTGTGAATTATAGTTGAGTAAGAATTTAGTGGTGGAAACACGTTTGAGAGAAGAGATATAGGAGTTCATTATAGAGTGAAATACTATCACAAAGAAGCCATTTTTAGTTGGAATTCTGGAAGCTTATTTGAAGGAGAGTCTAGAAGAGCAATTCTGGAAGGAGAAGCTTTAAAATCAAGCATGAATCCTCCTAGTTTATAACTTTTATTGAAGTGTTGTTTCCTTTTTGGTCTTGTGACTGCTGCTTTCAATTAGCTCTAGTAGGAAAGAACTATTTTGATGAATATTTAAAGCAATGCATTGAAGGAGAAAATGTGTAAGGGATTCAATGATTAAGAGATTGTGAAAAAGGGATTATATGAGTAAAGAGCTTAAGGGATTAGTTTACTTATCTTACATTAAAGGGAAATAATGGAAAAAGATAAAAAGGGAAGGATTTATTTGCATTTTGAATGACTATTGCATGTTGTGTATGGTCTCTGTATATGGAGAATACGTAGATGTACTTATTATCTACTAGGATCGAAATGAAGGCAGAATCAAGTAAGGTCTTTTAGCTTAAGTTATTAGGATAACTGAGACAAGCTAAGTACTCCTAGGATAAAGATTTCCTAATTAGGAGGATTGATACAAGACACTTGTAGACTGTTTCATTTCTAGTAGGTTCGTATGATTGTAGGATGTCTGGGGTGACGGATTCATCCATTGAAGGACAAAACCTATGCATAGAGTAAGGAAGCCTCAAGTCAAGTCAGCCCTGAGTAGTGTTTATGATAGATGACCTTCATTCGAAGTACTGAATGAGAATACTTTGGCCAAAGTAGTGAAAGGTACGACATCCACTTAGGTGTGAGATTGTTGAGACTACACTGTTAGTTCATTGTGATCCGAGTACTAGTTCGAGATTATGAAATAGTAAGGTTCTAGTTGTGTAGGACACAACACTATGCTCAGTTGGTAATCGTTAAAGGATACCCTACCAATCTCTTCTTGAAGGGAGGGCCATCTATCTAACGATAGGTGTGCGGGGGACTACATTATAAGTCCGTGGATTTAGTGAGGAAAAGCAGAGTGATGTTTCTCCTCCCTGATGTGACGATGTACCAAGATTTGAAAGGAGACGGACTCCTGGATGCTTCTACTTCTATTTGTGCAAAAGCTTACAAGCTATGTGTGTAACTATATTACTTTTGAACTCTAATTTATATTTGCAATGAAAATGAAATTCATGTGGAAACATATTGTAACTTGTACGTATTTATCAATAAAGAAAGGAAATTTTTTATTGTATTGTCTTTGTTACTTGTTACCTTTACATGTATAAAGTGAGAATTGGAAAATTTTAATTTACGCAAGGAATAGGTCGTTACATCCTAACTCCATGGTAGTGATCATATAATTTCTTGGCACTGCCTCATCTCGATCACAATCAACTCTTGGCACAGCCACGTGAAGGGTGCGAGAGCCATCCTCATCTGTTGAAATCTTCGAAAATTTCCTAGCTCTCTTCTTAGTTGGAGGTGCGCTAATCCGACTCAAAAATTCCTCCATCTCTACCGCTGGGTCAGCCTCTTCACTGGGGCTCCTTCTCATTCTATCTCTGAGCCAATCAGGTACTACCTGTTGTTTAATAAACTGCTGCTCATCTCTTGCTTCCTCTTCACTAACTTCTTCTCTAACTTCGTTCTAGCGAGGTTAATCGGCTTCTATGGGCTGAGTATCTCCCAAAACTGCATCATCCTCTAGAGCCGCCTCAAGCTCACGCTGGAAGTGTGTGTCAGTAGCAGTTTCCTCATCTTCCTCCTGCCGATTATCTCTAGTGGGTGCATTGACACTCTGGCCAACTGATTCTCTTCGTGGTGGCTGATTTTCCTCATGTAATTCCTGCTCCTGATTCAATATATTTCTCTGATCAGCAAATAGCGAAACCTCTTGTATGCTTGGAGAACGTGTCTCCAATGGCGTAGGTGACTCAACCACAACTCTCGAAGGCTTCGGCTGAATTGGCTCTTTCCTTCGAGATTCTGGACCTCGGGTAACCTACTTCTTCCTGCTAGCAATCGGCGTCCTATGATCTCCCATCAAATTGTAAGTCAAAGTAATTGACCTACTCTTCAATCTGCTCACGTGCCTTTCAACCCATGCTCTGGTGAAAGTTAGGAATGGTATACAAAGTGTGTCCAAATCAGCAATCTCCGGCTCCAACCAATCTGGGAGTGGAAGTGGCGTGTCCCTCACTGCCTCATAATCTGGATGGAGAACGTTCATGTCCTCGTCCACCTGGTTTGGTACTGGAATAATTTCACACTCCCTAATCATGCTCAACGATAGCCTCGAGAACATCCTTTTCCTAACTTCAACCTCATCTAATGTATTAGCCCAATAATCCTCAATATTTGCCTTATGCACAAACTTCTCTGATAGTATCCATCTGATATTCCTGTGGGGATCGTAATACTGCCTGCTGGTTGTTGTGACCTTTTCACACATCACCCCATTCAAAATGGGGACCCCCTAATTTTTGCTTTGTTCCTCGTCTTTTGGCTTTGGTTTTGTCTCTCCCTCTCTTTCTATCTCTTTCTGTTGTCTGTCCTTCTGGGTATGTGCCCGCCTTTGAGCCTAAATGTGAAATTTTGGCCAAGTCTGAGAATTAGGGTTTTGAACTTTCCAACCAATTTGAGGTCAAATGGAGTAAGTAAGTTGAAATCTGAGACTAACGTTGTTGTCAGCATGCTTCCAGCAGGTCCCCAACAAAATTTCAGTGAATTTCGACAACTTACTATTTTTAGTAAGTGCCAGATTTGGGGCGTTCTCTCAACACTATTGAAGTTCCGATCGCTACACTGCATCCAGAACATGTCAAGCTGCTTGTTTGCAAATTTTGAGCTGAAACAGACAACTTTCTATTTTTAGCAAGTTTAGCTTCGGGAGCAGATTTTAGGATTTATATGCGAGATTCTTCAATGCATGTCTGGAGATTCTTTCTGGGTTTTCTAAAACCTTCACGATGATATAAAATGCAAAATGAGGTGATGACTTTCAGTATTAAGCCTTCAGAGGCTATTTTTAGGGTTTGCATGTCATAATTTTCAGCGCATGTCTGCATAATCTTTCTGGGTTTTCCGAGAGCTTCGCAACGAGGTAACATGCAAGCCGAGTTGGTCACCTTTTTGGAACTTGCTATTTTTAGCCAGTGCTCGCATGTTGATGATTTTTCTGGGTTTTTCTGAGTTTTTCAAGATCTCTCGGGCAGTGTGACATGCAAATTCATCCGACAGCTGGTTGATCACTTTTTCAGCCACTTACTATTTTTAGCAGTACCACTCCGACAGCTGCCCAACACTTCAGAATCACGAACCTAATGACATGCAACAAAAATGGAGTTAAACAGAGGTCATCTAAAGCACATGCAAGACAAATTAGGGTTTCCAGCTTCGAGACCCAAAATGAGGGGTAAAATGCCAAAATTTTCAAAAACTGAGGTATCCCATCATGATCAGCATCTTTCAGGGAGTCCACTTGTAAAATTTGAAGACAATTGGAGCACTTACTATTTATAGTAAGGCATTCCTGAAACAAGCTAAAAATAGTAAATCAGCAGTAGGCGCCAGTGTGAACGGGCAAGTCATCCGATGAGGAGCACGTCATTCAAATTTCAAGTCAAATGGAGTTGTAGAGGTCTTCGAAACAGGCAGTTGCTATAAATAGTAAACCACCTTCAGAAACGTGCTATAAATAGCAAGTCAGCTCAGGATGGCAGTGTGAACGGGCTAAGTAGGTCATGAGGATCCTGTGGTTAAAATTTTGAATCGATCCGAGCTTCAGAGATGTGAAAAATCAAAAGACTTACTATTTATAGTAAATATTGAAGCACGAGCAGGCAGCCGGAAAAATGGCTAAGTCTGAAGCTTATCCACCTTGACCTCCTAAATGCGCCCAAGATAACTGGCAGAGGGTTGAAAAAGTTCTAAGTCTGACAAAAAAATCCTGCTCCAGATGAAAATGTGCCCTTGCAAGCTTGAAGGAATTGAAAATTTCTCTAAGTATGTGAAATTGAAAGCTCCAGCATGAAAATGCACCCCTGAAGTTGAAGAAGTGATTGAAAAGTTTCTAAGTCATTCAAACTTGAAGCTCTATGCCTCATATGCGCCTTTGACTAGGAGGAGGCCTTGGAAAGTATTCAAATGTGGCAAACTTAAAGCTACCACTCCCATATGCGCCCAAGAAGTGAGGAGGCCTTAAAAAAAAATCTAAGGCATTCAAATTTGAAGGAAGACCCTCCATATGCGCCTAAGAGAAGAGAAGCGAGTAAAAAGTTGACTAAGTCTTGAAAATTGAAAGAAGAGACCCCTATATGCACCCTAGCAACTTAAGGTTGGTGGGAAAATTTCTAAGTATGGAGAATTGGAATCTCAAGGGTAGAAATGCGCCCAAAGTGAAAGAAAGAGGCTTGAAAATTGACTAAGTCCCTAAAGCTGAAAGCTCCACTCCCATATGCGCCTTAAGAAGCTAAAGGAGACTTGAATTTTGTCTAAGGTAAGTGGATTGAATGTACAGGGGTGGAAATGCGCCCAAGTCACCATGGTGAGGGTAAGAAATTTTCTAAGTATGGAAAACTAAAAGCTTGACTCCCAAAGTGCGCCCAAGTGGTGAGATGACTTTAAAAAAAATTCTAAGTAGTTGAAACTTGAAGCATAAAGGGTCAAATGCGCCCTAGCTCTGATGTGACTCTAGCAAAGTTTCTAAGTGATCAAAAATGAAAGTGCAACCTCCTAAATGCGCCCACCTCAAGGAGCTGATTGAAAATTCTTCTAAGTGTCACAAAATGGAAGCTTACCCCTCAAATGCGCCCTTGATTGGAAGAAGAAGTCTGAAAATTTTCTAAGTGTGAGAAAATAGAGGCTCCCCCTATGAAATGCGCCCAAGATTGGGAAGGTGGCTTGAAAATATTCTGAGTGTTTCAAAATGGAAGATGACCCTCCAATATGCGCCCAAGTTATGGAGAAGGTGAGTTGGAAATTTCTATGGCATACAAAGTGGAAGCTTGACCAAGTAAATGCGCCAGCAAGGGGATAACTTAGAAAATTTTCTAAGTGTTGGAGAAATGGAAGCTAAAAGCTTGAGGGGTCATATGCGCCTAAGGGTTGAAGAAGAGGTTTGAAATTTTTCTAAGTGTAGAAACTTGAAGTAAGACATGGCAAATGTGCCCAAGCTGGTGATGACATGTTAAAAATTTTTCTAAGTATCAAAACTTCACCTCTAGAGAAAATACGCCCAGACTTGAGAGGATGATGAAATTTGTTCAGGCATGAATAAAGTTGGCGAGGATGAGTCAGAAGGTGTCAGCTTTGTGAGGTTGATGAAGATTTTCATTAAAAAGAAAGAAAATACGCCTAGATGTGAAGAATAAGAATAAAATTGTTGATAAAATATTTTTCTAAGGTTTAAAATTCAAAAATTAAATGTACCCCTTCGTTTGGAGACTGAAGGGAATTTTCTTCTGGGTATTGGACGTCTGTGATGAGGAATGGATTTTAAAGTCTTCCACACTTTGCCGAAGCCTTCAGGGTGAAGATTTTTGATGGGCACCAGGTTGGTGAAAATTTCCTTAGGAAAATTTGAAAAAATTTCTAAGGCAAGGAATAAAATGTGTTGTTGACATAAAAATGCCTTGACGGATGAATTTGAGGTTGGGTGCCTAGATAATTTTTGATCAAGTTCCAGATGAAAATAATCTTCTTGAGCTAGAGTTGGATGAAATATCGGGTTGTCAATGCCTCAGCTAGAAAAGTGAATTTCTTGAAGAAGATGCAGTTGAAGCTAACACTCTCAAAAGATGATTTTAAAAGTGCATCTCTTAAATACACCCTTGAGTAAGATGAAATTTGTCTAAGGCATTGAAATATGATGCACGGGTGTTATATGCCCCAGCCTACAGATGTTGAAAAATCATGAAGAAAGCAAAGTTGGCTAGGGAAAAACGATGAACCCTTGGAAGTTAAAGCATGGAGATCTAGTAAGTAGAGTGGATTTATATTATGAAGTATTCTGATGCTCTTCTCCTTGCTTGTTTTGCAGGGTGAACACCGAGGCCAAGGCATGACGACTTGGGGAGATGAAGTGAATACTTGGAGAAAATGGCTAAGTGTTGGAATAACCTAATATGCACTCAATTCAGAGAGGTAGATGGTGAGGAAGAAATGCTCGAGTCCAAGATAAGAAGACCCTTTAGGATCAGAGGTGGAGAAATAATCACCCCCAAAGCTAGTACTTCAAAGTTGAAGAACAACATCAAGGAGGAAAATCATCGTCGAGCAGGAGAAAGAGGTTACAGCCTTGAAGTTTCAGATTGAGAACGTGCCTGCCATGCCAGAAGTTGAAGTTGTTTGATCAAGTCTGCAGTCAAGGACAAGAACAATGCGAACACGTCTCTGGACTAGAATCTTTTGAAGGATGATGGACATTAATGGCTCATTTATTACCCCACTCCTCTTGGTGGCAGTTTTTAGGGTGAATCTTGTTTAGGGCTGAGGTGGCACAATCTGGGCCATCCAGCCAATTGTAATTTGAGCCGTCCATTGGACTTGGCCAACTATAAAAGGGGCATCCCCCCTCATTTGTACGTGATTAGACATTAGATCATTAGAGAATAGAGAGACAGCTAGGTAATAGCTTAGAGATAGCTTAGTATAGATTGATAGGATAATTTGAAGAAGGAAAGTTTTTCCTTTGAAAACTTTGTAAGAAATTGTTGTGAACACTCTCTCAATAAAAAGAGTTTTCATTGATGGTGAATTTCGTCTTTTGTTGTGAGTAGCTAGCAAGGTTTCTTCGTCCTTCTGATTCGAATAGTAGCTTAAAGTAGAGTAAAATTTCATTTCATGCAAGTAGGTAGTAATAATGGAATGTGGTGTTTGATCTAAGCAAGCTTCGCTTATCCATACCACTAGCGGGCTCACTGATGGTGTGTTCGCCTTGTGTGGTCAACTGGAAACATTGTGGGCCTAACTTCAATCACAGTTTAAATGATGGTATGCATCGTTGTGATGGTATCTTCATGTCAAGTGGTGGTTTGAATATCTTTAGTCATCTCCCTTGAAGATTGCACCGACTCCGTGGAAGCAGTCCGACGCGAGGCAAAGCGAAGTCCAGTTGAAGTTTGCTGAAGTTGAGCTCCATATCCCGCACTTAGAATAAATTTAGACTCTCTAAACCTTGCAACCATTTTAAATTCAGTACTTTCTAGCTAGAATAGGAAACCTGTGCTTCAGTGATAAATCTGTCGAATTGTGAAAATCCCTTCCTCAGTTGTTGAACAATTCTGTAAGTCCCCTTGAAATACCAACAAATCACATTGAGCCGACTGAGACTATTCGCACTGAAGGAACCTTGGAGTTGAATGCACGAACTCTCTCGCAATCTTAGCGTTCTGGATACTTTGATCAAGAGAGAATAGGGTAGCCGTTGGTGACTTTATTCTGTGTACGGCTACCCTATTCTGTGTTGGTGCGGTCACGAAAAACACATCAACAGGACTGAAATAAATATATTAAAAACATTATTAAATCTGTAATTAAAATTAAGTCTACATTTAATATTTAATATTAAAATTATTAAGCTATATTTCAAAGTATTTATTAAATAATAAATAGTATACTATAATATAATAATAATTAATCAAATACTAGAAGTAAACATTGAATACAGACTTATAAAAGCTAAATATAGTATCTTATATGGTTTATTAAATAGTCTATTTAACTATTAATAATTAATATTTTAATTTTAATTTATTTTAAATAATTTTGTACTACAAAATTAAAATAGTAAAACTATGACAATGAATTATAGGAATTACTAGTGCGTATTGTAAATTGTTTGATTATTTTAATTTTAATTTGATTTTTAATATTAATTTTGTTTGTATTTATCACCAGGTGATAAAATAATGTACTATTATCAATTTTTTATAGAAATCTAAAGTTAATAATTATTAAATAATGCAAAGTGTAACTTTTTATTAGCAGCACATGAATGTAAAATTTAGACATTTTGTAAATTGTTTGAATTTTGTTTTCATTCAAAATTCTTTTAGAGTAGGTTTGTTGCATGTAGATTTTTATGATGGTAGATAGTTCTAGTTTTGTTGGCAAACCCTCTTTCAAAATTGACTCAACTTGCCTTTGTGGATGCATGTAGAAGGGATAGAGAGGAGATTCGGTGGCTGGACATGTTTGGATATGTAGCAGGTTTGGTAAGTGAATTATTACAAGTTCTATAGTTGGGTGGAAGGCCGTTTGTGTGCCATTCTAGATTGGGGAATCAAAGTCAATAGCCTGTCTAGGTTTTCAAACAATCTCTTACAAAGTTTTCAAGGAAACTTTCCTTCTCCTCCAAACTATGCTAAGCTATCTCTCTGCTCTAACAAAATGTCTACTCATCTAATGTCTAATGATACAAATAAGGGGGGATGCCCCTTTTATAGCTGGCCAAGTCTAGTGAACAACTCAGATTACAATCAGATGGATGGCCCAAATTGTGCCACCTCAGCCCTAACCCTAAAAACTGCCACCAGGAAGAGTGGGGTAATAAATGAGCAATTAATGTCCACCATCTTCTAGAATGCCCTATCCATAGACGTGTTCGCATTGTTCCAAAGATGAGTCTGGTCATAGTTTCTTGAATGGATATGGCACATTCGATCTAACTTCAAACTACAACCTCTTTCTCCTATCGCGATGATTTTCCTCCTTGATGGTGAATACCATTAGCTTGGGTTTCTATCTTTTCCTCCATCTGAACTTGAAATATTTTCTTGTCGCCACTTGAGTTGACATACTAGGTCTCAACCTTAGCCATTTCTTCCAAGTATTCGCTTCATCTCCCCAAGTCATCATGCTTTGGCCTCAATGTTCACCCTGCAAAACAAGCAAGGAGAAGAGCATCAAAACACTTCATAATATAAACTCACCTTACTTGATTTTCATACTTTAACTCCAAGGTCTGAGTGATCTCCGGATTTGATAGGGTTCATTGTTTTTCTCTAACCAACTTTGCTTTCTTCATGATTTTTCAACATCTGTAGGCTGGGCATATAACACATGTGCATCATATTTCAATGCCTTAGACAAATTTCATCATCCTCAAGGGTGTATTTAAGAGATGCATTTTAAAATCATCTTTTGAAAGTGTAAACTTCAACTGCATCTTCAAGAAATTTATTTCACTAGTTGAGGTGTTGACAACTTTGATTTTATTCATCTCTGGCTCAAGAAGACTATCTTCACGAAGAATTTGAGCAAATTCACCTAGGCAATCAACTTCAAATTCATCAGCCAAGGCATTTTATTTCAACATCTTTTTCCCTTCTTGCCTTAGAAATTTTTTCAAATTTTTAGTTAGGAAATTTCATTATTCAAGTGCCTATCAAAATCTTCATGCCGAAGTCCTTGGTGAGCTGTGGAGAATTTTAGAATCCATTCCTTGTCGAAGATGTCCGATACCCAAAAGAAAATTCCCTTTAGAAAGCGTCAAATCCATGGGTCTACAATCGAAGGGGTACTTTTAATTTTTTTGAATTTTAACCTTAGAAAATTATTTTTCAATCAAATTTATTCTTCATTCTTCATATCTGGGCATATTTTCTTGCTCTGCCTTGACAATTTTCTTCAATCTCATGAAGCCGACACATTCTGACTGCTTCTCGCCAATTTTATCCATGCCTTAGTGAATTTCACCACCTTACAAGCTTGGGCGTATTTTCTTTAGGAGGAGAAATAAATTTCAACACTTAGAAAATTTTTAAATCTTATCATAAGCATGGGCGCATTTGAGGGGTCAAGGAGGATTTTCAATACTTAGCACATTTTTCTCAGAGCTAACATCTTCAATACTCTAGGCGCATTCTACATGTCAAGCAGGAATTAACACTTAGAAACTTTTACTCCACTTCACTTAGACTTGGGCGCATTTAGCATGTGGTGAAGGATTTAACTTCCAACACTTAATCACTTTTCAACATTCTTCAAAGCCAAAGAAGTTGGATGCATTTGGGACCCCAAGGAGGAATTTTGACTTCAACGCCTTGGTAACTTTTCTCCATCTTCAACTTCATCTTGGGTGCATTTAGCATGTGGTGAAGGAACTTTGACTTCAACGCCTTTGGACTTGCCTTGACCCCACTTCTAACATGGGCGCATTTTGATACCCCTGCAGGAAGTTTCTAACACTTAGTTCTTTTTTTTCTTGATGTCTCTTGGTAGTTGGGCGCATTTTGGGGTATGAGGAGGATTTACCAACATTTGAAATTTTTCTCCATCACCTCCTCAAGCTGAGGGTGCATTTTGGGGGTGGTGAAGGAATTTACAAACACTTAGAAACTTTTATCCACCTAGCAACTTGAAGATGGGCACATTTCATGACCCCAGTAGGAATTAGCAACACTTAGACAAATTTTCTTCCTCCTTCCTGAAGTTGGGCGCATTTAGGGGTTCCAGGAGGATTTAACTCCAAACTTAGCTTATTTTCCATCACCACTGAGCAAGTTGGGCGCATTTTGTGGGTCCAGGAGGATTTAACTCCAGACTTAGACGTTTCTCAGCTTGCTTGCCCTTATTTACTATATTTAGTAAGCCCTCTGATTTTCATACCTTTGAAGCTTGGATTGATCTGGAATTCGTGCCACAGGATCCTCACAACCTATTTGATCTGGCCATACTGCCATCTTGAGCTGACTTACTATTTATAACCGGTTTCTGAAGGTGATTTACTATTTATAGCAACTGCCTTATTTCGAGACCTCCACAACTCCGTCTGACTTGAAATTTGGATGATGTGATCCCCATCGGTAGACTTGCCTGTGCACACTAGCGCCTGCTGCTGACTTACTATTTATAGCTTGTTTCAGAAGTGGCTTACTATAAATAGTAAGTGCTTCGATTGCCTTCAAATTTTACCGGTGGATAGCTTGAAGGACATTGATCGCAGTGGGATACACCAGTTTTCAAAAATTCTAGCATTTTACCCCTCGTTTTAGGCCCCGAAGCTGGAAACTCTAATTTGACTTGCATGTTGCTTAAACGATCTCCGTTTGACCCCGTTTTTGTTGCACTTTGCTCTGCTCGTGATATTGAGGTGTTGGGCAGCTGTCGGAATGGTCCTGCTAAAAATAGCAAGTCTTTGAAAGTGTTCATCTTGCCTTGCATGTCACATCACTGCGTAGCTCTTGAAAAACCCATAAAGAATAACCTGACATGCGCTGAAAAGTCCTGCATGCAAACCCTAAAAATATTCTTTGAAGACGACTCCTGAAAAAGGTCCTGATCCTGGTTTGCATGTTACACCATTGCGAAGCTTTCGAAAAACCCACAAGGAATGTCCAAACATGCACAAAAAATTCCAACATGCAAACCCTAAAAATAGCCTCCGAAGGCTGAGTGCTAAAAGTCATCATCTCATCTTGCATGTTATATCATTGCGTAGGTCTCAGAAAACCCAAAAATAATCTTCAGACATGCATTGAAAAGCTTTGCATATAAACCCTAAAAATAGCCTCCGAAGATGACATTTGCTAAAAATAGAAAGTTGTCTGTTTCAGCTCAAAACTTGTAGGCAAGTAGCTTAACATGTTCAAGATGCATTTTAATGATCAAAATTTCAAAAGTGCTGAGAGAACGCCCTGAATTGAACACTTACTAAAAATAGTAAGTTGTCGGAATTCGATGAAATTTAGCTGGGAGCCTGTTGGAAGCTTGTTGACTGTATTACTGAGCTCAGATTTGAACTTATTCACTCCATTTGACCTGAAATTGACTGGAAAGTACAAACCCTAAATCTCAGACTTAGCCAAAATTTTACGTTGAAGCTCGAAGATGGGCACACCCTAGAAAGGCAGACAATAGAAAGAGATAGAGAGAGAGAGAGAGGGATAAAACCAAAGCCAAAAGACAAGGAATAGAGAAAAAATTAGGGGGTCCCCATTTTGAATGGGGTGATGTGTGAAAAGATCACAACAGGAGCCATGTTAGCGAAGGGTTTAGGAAATATCTTACTAGACTTTTCCCTAATCTTGATATGGAAGATGTAGTTACAAGTGAGTTTGCTAATTTCCCAGCCTCCATTGGTTGGAGTGTTTCTACTCTCTGTGACAAGTATAGGAAGGATGCTCAATCTTGGTGTTAACTCAATGGCCACAAATTGCCACACCTCCAAGTTCTTGCAATCAAAATTTTATTGCAAGTAAGTTTGTGATTTTTTTTTTTTTTTTTTTAAGCAAAAGGCGGGGAGCTTGTAGATATATTAATAATAATAAACATTTACAATAGGTAATAGTTTATATGATCCCCAAAACACCTTTACAATGATGAGCTATCTGCCAGCCCCTAGTTTGTTTATTAAAATGGGCTGATTATATAGAATATTTAGAAATTCACAAGAAAGCTTGTTTTTTCAGCCTGTAACTAAGATAGATTTGGGCATGAAGAAAGTGAACTAAGCACCCTTGCACGGCCCTTGGTTTGAATTCTCCCTTGGATCTTCCTGCGCTATTAAGATCATGTTTGGGACAGGACCTTGCACCCTTCTTGTTTGAGCCAAATCTGATATGAATTTTCTGAGTTTGTTGCTCTAGAACTTGGTGCTCCGGAAACTGTTGCTTCGGAACTTTGGCCTTGACAGCAACATTCTTCTTACCCTTAACGTGCTCAACATCAAAATCATAGGCCTATATCTTACAGATCCATTTTTGTGACTCCTTAACGTGCTCCGGAAGTTTGTGAATTTTTACCACTCTCTAAATTTGTCTTTTGATTTAAAAATTACTATATTCAAATTTGAGGTTTGATTTACAATCTATTAATTTAACAACTCTAACAAGGACATCCCTTTGCTTCAATAGGTTGCTAGTTCTTCTTCAGCTAAACGGAATTGGAGTACATACTCCTTCATCCACTCAGTGAAACACAAGCAATTAACATCAAGTAAAGCAGAGGAGCTGGTTTATGTGTATCCCAACTTGTACCTTCTTACTCACAAAGATGATGAGTACAAAGAAGGGGCAACAAAGTTGTGGGATGTAGAACTAGAGAAAACTAACTTGAATCTTTTTTGTTGCACAATTTTCAATTTTTGAGGAGGCGAGTAGCTAGCATACTTTTAGTCCAAGTGGTAGTGGGGTTTCAGGTGGTTCTACCAATCTACTTGCATCATCTAATGTTAATTTTGATGATGATTTTGGTCTTGATGATGACCCATATGATGCTGATTACTAATTGAATTATTTAAATATTTAAAAATGATTATTGATCATGACATTAAAGTTTGGTCCTTTTGATATTGAAAAATTGAATTTAAATTAATATATTGTATTTCAAATTTGAAATTTGCAATGGTTTTGTTCAACATATGCATGGTATATGGAATTCTACACTTATCTATTTTTAGGTTGCATGTATATATGTTTTTTGTATGGACATACCCAAAGTATCCCCAACCATATATATATATTTTGTATGAAAGTATCGAAAATGCACCCACCCCCCAAAAAAATATGACATATTAGCATATTGTACGCATGTATCCATATCCAATTCGACAACTTAGGAAAAATCAAAATAAGTGAATCTAGGGGAGTTCTCCATCTTGAGGAATTGGGTTGAGATCAATAAGCTATTTAGGTCTTCCAAACCCAAGTCAAAAAGCAAGGAGAGAATTTGTTTGGAGTCCTCCATCAAGTAGGTGGTTCAAATTGAATTTTGATAGGGCGTCAAAAAATAACCAGTGATTGTTTTAAGGGTTGGAGCTTTGGTGTGAGGTTCGAAGGGAGAGATTATTGTGCTTGGTACTTCATAGGTTTTAAGTTTTAAGTTCAACAATATTGTTGAGGTGGAAGGCCTTTTGTTAGGAATTAAGTTGGGAGTCTGTTGGGGCATCTAAAATTTATCATTGAGAGGGACTCCAAGATGTTGAATAACAGTATTTAGAGTGGTAAATTGCTCAGCAGCATATTTGTGCTCTTATTATGGAGGTCAAAAATCTATTCAATTTGTTTTAAAACATCCTTATATAACATGTTAAAAGGGAAGGGAACGCAGTGGCTGATTGGTTAGCCAACTTGAGTTTGCATGAGTGTTTTTTTTTTGTTTGATAAATCGCTGCTAAGGGGCAGCACCCAAAAATCAACCACAGCCTTGCGACCTGATGGTGTTGAAACCGATTTGAAGCTTTCACTCCACCGAGCCCAATGGTGTCGAAACCGACTTTAAGCTTTTGTTCCACCGGAGCAAGTCATGGGATTCAAACCTTAGACAGCCCAACTACTGCCCTTACAACTTAACCGTTGCACTGCGTGGTCAACCCCTAAGTTTGCATGAGTGTTTTATTGCTTTCATGCAAATCAGGATAAAATTGCATGTAACAAGAATTTTGATCCTCTTTGGGATATTATTAATGTAGATAAAAAAGCTTTTTTCCTTGATAAGGATTGTACAAATGTTGGATTATCCCATTGGGATGATTTTGAAAAGTTATTCACTTTGCTTTTCAATCGTCCTTGCTGGCAATGTGGCGCCTCTTTTGAAAGTAGAGTTTTTTCTTTCTCTGCTAAGGGGCAACACCCAAAAATCAATCATAGCCTTGTGACCCGATGGTCTCGAAACTGACTTTAAGCTTTCACTCCACCGGGCTTGATGGTGTTGAAACCAACTTTAAGCTTTCGTTCCACCGGAGCAAGTTGTGGGATTCGAACCTTAGACAGCCCAACTGCTGCCCTTGCAACTTAACCGTTGCATTGCATGGTCAACCCCTAAGTTTGCATGAATGTTTTATTACTTTCATGCAAATCAGGATAAAATTGCATGTAACAAGACTTTTGATCCTCTTTGGGATATTATTAATGTAGATAAAAAAAGCTTTTTTCCCTGATAAGGATTGTACAAATGTTGGATTATCCCATTGGGATGATTTTGAAAAGTTAATCACTTTGCTTTTCAATCGTCCTTGCTGGCAATGTGGCGCCTCTTTTGAAAGCATAGTTTTTTCTTTCTCTGCCTAACCTCTTTGGAAGATGTTTCCTAATTTAAACAAAGCTATCGGTGGTGCCTTGGTTTGGTGCTTATCTTCAATTTGAGCAAGCTTTGCGGCTTTTTGGTTCATTTCTATTATGTCCTCTATGAAAAATTTCCTTCCATTGATAGCCCACACTTTGTGCCTTCTATGCAATTATGGATTACCATAATGATGCTTCCAATTGGCATGGGTTTGTGGAATTTAAGAAACAACTATGGTGGTGAGGTGGATTTTTTGGGTGGGTTCCTCATCTTTTGGCACATTTCTTGGTTGGCTGCAATCTTTAGAAATAGCTATGATGGAGAAGAAACTTTACTATGTGTTTTTTCTAGTCCTCTTCGCATGCTTGGCTAGTGGTATTCATTGCTACTTTTAGTGTGGTCTCCTCCACTCCTTTCGTACTTGTCCTAGGTGTTAGTGTTGTAGCTGCGGGAGATATTTTTCTCACTAATATATTTTGGTTCAAGGCTGGTCGGCCTTCTTGATTTAAATAATATTTATTCCTTCTAGAGCTGACCTAGAAGAAAAGCCACTTGGTGTTGTATTTAAGGAGGATCAAGTCCTCTCATTTGAGCATCAAGATCATTCAATCACTTCAATTCACACCTCCATCAGAAGTTCACCATTCCATTAGCAACAGATTTGTTTTCAAGAAGTGTTTACATTTTGTACTTTGCATCAAGGAGAAGTGTCTCCATTCTTTGTATTGGACTTGGCTTTGTGTAGGGCCTGATTTGTAAGCAGATTTCTGCTGTTATTATTCTAATAAATAAGAGATATATTTTGCTAGGTTTTTCTCCCTCGAGAAGGAGGGTTTTCCCAGGGTGTTTACTGTGTTCATTGTTCATATGTGTTGCATTTTTCTGCTTATGACAATTCTGATCCTAAAACTAACATGGTATCAGAGCGGGTTTAAAAAAAGATCTGATCAGATTTTTGTAAGCAGTCAAGAAGTCAGCATCCTTGGAGGAGACTCGACAATCTAAGTCCCATTGAATTGTTCTTTGGAATGTTGATATCCTCTTAGACCGCTGCACAAAATACAGGGAGGATGATTAATTTTGTTGTGGAAGTTCAAACAAATATATGTTGTTGCTCTAGAAGAGGACCATTGCATCTCTTAGGAGTTGCGAACTGATCAAGGGAGGCATCGCTGGTTCTCTTATGATGACTTCTCTTAATGCGATTTCCGATTATTCATTCAATTTCAGAGTTTGGATATTCTTCAGAATTTTTTTTAAATATATATAATGGAAGAAATATGGGCTCCGTAGTTATAATAAGGTCAAACTATATGTTTAAGAGGAATCACAGTTACAAAGAATGATTCCGGCCCATAGTAAAGTCAAGAGGAGTTGATAGAGTTTTGTTTGGCTATTAAATTCCATTGCAGCCAACAATGAATCACAGCCAAAAAGAGAGTCGTGCAAATTCATTAATTTGAACCGATGCCATTGGGAGTATATTCACCACTATATTACTCAAACCACCAGCTTGGTTTATATTACTAAATGAATTAGATTCGATGCCTTATGAAGTCATGGACTCTTATGAAGGTGTGGGAATAAAACTAAAAGTCATCGCAGTCTTTGAGAGGAAGTTTAAATTAGTCTCTTAATTGTATTGTGGCAGATAGAAGGGATAAGGAATAGTTGACATAATCTCTACCAATAATGCTTGATATTTAATTCTCGGCTGCCACACCAATAAGGAGAGAGCCGTGCCATCTATGGAGTGGATAAAAGTCACTCGTATCTACTATACAACAGTGAAGATCAAATCTGGGCTTTGCAGTCAAGGTGGTGAAGATGAAACACTGCTACAGGTTTAGGTCAATGGTGTACCGACAATAAAGAGATAAGTATTTTATGTTTGTACCTTTGAATAATGATCATGAATTTAAATGATCATGTAGTTAATATTAATTCATGCAATAATATTGGGATTAGTGAATCATGGTCTGTATATATTCTCTTTGAGGTAGTTTGATTGTATGAACTATTATTAATCTCTCTAAAATGTAGGATGGATCGAGGAGCAAAAGGATGATGAGAGATTGCTTAAGGAATTCAAAGAGGAGGAAATAACATTCAGAGGGAGTTTGACAGACCAACAGAGGCAACCTTGGACGAGGAGGTCAGAAGGTTGATGTGGGTACTTAAAGCTTCAAAGGGAGTCACATCATCATGAAGATTTGTTGTAGTGTATGTTTCTCTAAGACGGAGAAGTATGAGGTGAAAGCCCTTGTAGTGTATATTTCTCTGAGATGGAGAAATATGAAGTGCAAGCCCTTGTTCATCTTTGAGATTGAGATGAGACATCATGTTGAGAGACTCCATGATGACATCACATTGAGAGACTTCGTGATGAACCCTTGTACTTGTGTTTCTTTCCACACATGGGAGTAGCCATTGTGGACATCATGTTGAGAGACTCCATGGCGACATCACGTTGAGAGACTCTGTAATGAACACTTGTACATGTGTTTCTTTCCACACATGGAAGTAGCCATTGTGGACGTCATGCTGAGAGACTCCATGACGACATCACATTGAGAGACGCTGTGATGAATTCTTGTACATCTTTGAGATTGAGATGTGGTTTTTTTTTTTTCACAAATGGGTGTAGCTATTATGGGCATCATGTTGAGAGACTCCATGATGAGGATATCTGGAAAAATACCTCCCTAGCTAAGAGGGAGTGTTAGTGTTGTAGCTGCAGGAGATATTTTTCTCCCTAATATATTTAGGTTCAAGGTTGGTCGGCCTTCTTGATTTAAATAATATTTATTCCTTCTAGAGCCAACCTAGAAGAAAAGCCACTTGGTGTTGTATTTAAGGAGGATCAAATCCTCTCATTTGAGCATCAAGATCATTCAATCACTTCAATTCACACCTCCAGCAGAAGTTCACCATTCCATTAGCAGCAGATTCGTTTTCAAGAAGAAGTGTCTACATTTTGTACTTTGCATCAAGGCGAAGTGTCTCCATTCTTTGTATTGGACTCGGCCTTGTGTAGGGCCTGATTTGTAAGCAAATTTCTGCTGTTATTATTCTAATATATAAGAGATATATTTTGCTGGGTTTTTCTCACTCGAGAAGGAGAGTTTTCCCAGGGTATCTGTTGTGTTCATTGTTCTTATGTGTTGCATTTTTCTGATTATGACAATTCTGATCCTAAAACTAACACTAGGTTCCTTTTATGGTTGCTAATTACTATTTGTTGTTCATTTGGTAACATGGGACATGGGGTTGGCACAATGACTCCAGCATGGTTTGTTGTTGCATTTATTACTTCGTGTATGGCATCCCATTTGTTGTAAGGTAGGCACTTGTGAAATCTCTCTAGGTTCATTACCCCTACGCTGCCTTTTGTGTTAGTGCAAGGAGCTCTATTTTGTGTTGATATTTTATCTATGTTCCACTGGCGTCGGGGACGCGGGGGCGCCGGGACGGGGGGACAAAGGGGCCTCAATTTCAGGACAGCGGGGGGATGGCGGCGGGGGGCGGGAAGGCGGGGAGGGGGTGTAAATACTATATACTATACATATGGTACTTAAAATGCTAGTTATGAAAAGATGTATAAGACTATTAAGAAGTAAAATAGCAAAATTGAAATACTAAATTAGTAAATAGTAAATACTTGAACATTGAACATTGAATATTGAAGTTTTCAATATTGAATTACTAATTAGAAATTAGAATAGTAATACTCAATACTACAATGTAACAATTGTTGAATCGGCAAATAGAAGATTTCTATTATATGATATCAAAAATATCTGATCATAAAGATGATTACAATGAGTAGCATGATATCAAAACAAGTACAAAATCAAAATGTCAAAATGACAAAATATAGTGAAGGAGGCAAAGGCCTCTGATCATCCCTCAGGAGGTCAGCAAAATCCTCATCACTGGAACCACTGGACTCCTCAAGGTCAAGATCCACCAAAGGAACAACAACCAGCCTGTAATGTCCCCTTCTCAGATGTGATCGTTTCTGTTGACCGTTGGCCTATTCCGGAGACCCGTAGGCTACGCGGATGGTGAAATTAGGGTTTCCTAATTTTGAGGAGGTTGTTGCTGGAAGTTTGGAATTCTGATTGCTGATTCTTTCTGGGTTTTCAGAGAGCTTCGCAGTGGTTTGTTTAGTTTGGCTTTCCGAGCAACTTCATGAATTTACTATTTTTAGTAAATTCTATTTTTAGCGGTGGACAGATTGTGTTCAGTTCAGTTGGTCTTCTTCTTCAATTGGTTCAGCTGGCACTTCAGTTTTGGCCTTGGGTGCATATTTCTTGGAGAGATAAGTATTTTCATTATAATATTATATTTTAATATTATATCCCCTTTGTCTAGCAGTACAACTTTAAGTTGTTTTTAAAAAGGGGGACTTAAAGGGTCAAGGCGCCATGGAGAGATAAATTATATTTTAAAAGTCAAATATTGAGCTTAATGAAAAAGGATGCCTACTTGAGGGATTGACTTTTATTTTAAAAAGTGAAATATTTCAATAAGTGAAAAGGACACCATCTTTTGAAGGGAAATGTTGAATTTGAAATTAGGGTTTTGGGCGCCATTCTTGAAGCTTCTAGATGATTCTCTCATATCTATTTAATCAGGCCTCAGCTCTTCATTTGGGATCTTTTGTCTACCACATCGTTATGTTGCTGAATTGTCTTCAGGCACTCGCTTCGAGGAAAGCACACCTCCTAGCATTGGCTCATCTTCTTGCTTGAAAGATAGCAACTAGTTGAGAGGATAGTTCGTAATAGGTTGGTTTTGCATTTCAGTTTAGTAGTTTGCATTTGGAAGCTCTAGTTTGCACTTTCTGTTCATTTTTGAAGTTGCTGAATGTCATAGTGGAATGTAAGAATTGCTTATATCTCATAAAATAAAAATACTATTGTTCTGGGCATTGTTTAAATCTATTTATCCATGAGGGGCGACCATGCTTGCAAGGTTTTGAAATTTATATTGCAGATTTGGATTTTTTAAAGCAAAATCGCCCTTACTGCTGGGCCGTACCATTTGGTGAGCTTTGTGATTTGTGCAAAAAATAAATATTAGCTTTTTGGGCGAGTTTCAGTGCTTTGACTTGAGCGCCATCCTTCTTAGGGTATGTTGCATCTGATCTTTCGTCATTTGGAGAAGTTATGAGTTAGATATGAGCATTTAGTTGAGTCATGCTGTTGCTGTTTACTCGTTTCAGTCGCTGGTCTGTCGTAATCAGTCATAAGTAATTGCAGATCTGTGAGCGATTTGAGTTTAGAGGAGTTGGTTATGCATTGTGAAAGTCTTCTAGGTCATTGCAGCATTAAAGAACTTGAAAAATTGGGCTCTGGCAAAGTACTCTGATATATTGTAAGCTGTTTAGTAGTACTAACAGCAATTCTCTTCTTTATCTTTCATTCTATCTATTGTACTGCCCATTGAATAAGTGGAAGAGGATGGCTTGCCGCCTATTTACTTTCAGTCAAGTAGTTTAGGGACCCTCTGACCATATGCTCGCCATCACTCGGCGCCATTCTTGGTTAGGATTACATTTTGTTCATCATGTATTGATCCTCTGACCATATGCTCATCTGCACAGGCGCATTCTTGGTTAGAGTTCCCTTCAGTTGCATCTACATTAGACCCTCTAACCAATGCTCACACCTTGCCCACATACAGCCTTTGCTGCAGCCTTATAACCCCTAAGAGTAGCAAATTTCGTCCACTTACTGCAAATGTTGCTAGCAGCTTCAACATCATACATCCTATCAATGCACTTGAAGAACCCACCCTTCACCTCATCATCCTGAATCAGTGTAACTCTACCAGGCCTAGGCATGTACCACTTCGGATTCAATGCATAAGCAACCATGTGCAAGGGAGTGTTTAGGCTGTCCCATCTACGCTGAATAATAGGCTGAATGTAAACATTGTAGAATGCTAAAGTGGGGTCCTTCTCTCGCACAACTGCCCTCATCTGACCAAGCATAGAATCAATGCACTCATACACCTCCCTAAGGTTAGGTGCATCCCCATCCCCATATTTGATAACCTGTACAACTGGTGTAATGATGGCGACAATATATTTTGCATCATGCCAAAATGCATCACTCTTCACTATCTCCTTCACCCTCTTCCCCTACTTTGTCCTGGCCCCATCCCAACGATTCCATTCTTGTGTCATAACCATGAGTTGCAGTGGCTATTGCAACTCAAGCATTCTCTCCAAAAGAATGAAATAGGATGCATATCTGGTCTCAACTAGTTTCAAGAACTCCTTCGCAAAGCTCATAAAGATGGCACGTGAAGTGTGGTGGCTGCAGATATACATCTGCACATCTCTAGCATTGTTGACCACTCCTCTAATCCACTCAATCTTCCCCATGTCCTTGAGTGCATTGTTCATGGCATGCACACAACATGGAGTCCACCAAATGTGTCTGTATGTAATGTCCCATTCTCATCAGTGATCTGTTATGACACTCATCAGCCTATTCCGGAAGCCCGTAGGCTCGTTTGAGGTAAACTTAGGGTTTCCATGTTCAGAGGTTCTATGGCATTTCAAGGAGTTTACTATTTATAGTAAATTCTATTTATGGCAGTAAGTAGTTGTTTCTCTTCAATTCATCTTTTCAGTTGGTGCAGTTGCTGTGATCAAGTTTTGGCTTCTTAAAGCTTTATTTGGTGAAAATATTTGAATAAAAGCTTTAATGTTATATTTCTCTGTCGATCCCCCCCTTGGCCTAAGGAGATAACTTGAAGTTGTTTTAAAAGAGGGTCATGAAAGGGTACGCCCTCATTTAAGAAGAAATTTATTATTTTTGAAAACTTTGATGTCTTTAAAAGTGGACGCTACTGTTGACGTGGTTTTTCGTGACCGCACCAACGCAGAATAAAGTCGCCAATGGCTACCCTATTCTCTCTTGATCAAAGTATTCCGCATGCTAAGATTGCAAGAAAGTTCATGCGTTCAACTCCAAGGTTCTTTTAGTGCGAATAGGCTCAGTTGGCTCGATGTGATTTGCTGGTATTTCAAGGGGACTTACGGAATTGTTCGGCAGCGGAGAAAGGAATTCAAATGCTCGAAAGATTTGTCTATGAAGTTCTTGTTTCCCGAACTAACTTGAAAGTATTGAATTGAAATGGTGCAGGGTTTAGAGATTCTAAATCTATTCTAAGGCGTGGGACATGGCGATCAATCTTCACAAGCTTCAACCAGGCTCTGCTTTGCCTCGCTTCGGACAGCCTCCACAGAACCGGTGCAATCTTCAAAGGAGTAGCTCAAGGTGTTCAGATCACAACTTAGCATGAAAATACCATCACAACGACGCATATAAACATACAAATCACGATCGAAGTTAAGTACATGATATTCCAGTTGACCACACAAGGCATTCACCATCAGCGAACACACTAGTGGTATGGATAGACGAAGTTTGCTCAAATTGAAGACCACATTCCACAATTACTATTTACTACTTGCATGAAATGAAACTTATTCTACTTTAAGTCACTACTTGAATCAGAAGGACGAAGAAACCTTGCTAGCTACTCACAACAAAAGACGAAATTCATCATCAATGAAAATTCTTCTTATTGGGAGAGTGTTCACAACAATTTCTTACAAAGTTTTAAGGAAAAACTTTCCTTCTTTTTCAACTACTCTATCAATCTATACTAAGCTACTTCTAATTTGTCTCTCTATTCTAACTTCTACTCTAATTCTACTGTCTCATGAATGTACAAATGAAGGGGGACTCCCCCTTTTATAGATGGCCAAGTCCAACAGACGGCTCAGATTACAATCGACTGGATGGCCCAGATCGTGCCACCTTAGCCCTAAACAAGATTTTCCCTAAAAACCTCCACTAAGAGGAGTGGGGTAATAAATGAGCCACTAATGGCCACCATCTTCTAGAAGATTCCCGTTTGTAGAGGCATTCACACTGTTCTGTTGTTCGCGTTCAGCCAATTCTGTTGATCGCTTGGAGGAGGGTAAAAGAGTCTCTAAGATTGCCTCCTCAGATAATAAAATTTGGTAGAATCTGGAGTTCAACTGCCCTTGATCTTCCTCTTGACGTTGTTCTTCAACCTTGCTCGAACTTCCACCTTTTTCTCCATCTTGAGTTTTGAAAACGCTCCTTCTTTGTCACTAAGTCTCAACGCTTAGCCATTTTTCGCAACTTTCTTCCTTCGAGGTTGAAATGTAGTCTTGGATTATTTTCTTCATCACTCTAAGTCATCACCGCTTGGTCTCGACATTCCTCCTGCAAAACGAGCAAGGAGAAGAGTATTAGAACATCTCATAATATAAATCCATCCCACTCACCTGACTTTCACGCTTTAACCTCCAAGGGTTCATAGTTTTTCCTTAGCCGACTTCTGCCTTCTTCATGATTCTTCATGCCTTAGCCAAATTTTCAACCCATCTTGCATTTTTCTCGGCGCACTTCATCGGGAACTTGATCAAAAATCATCTAGGCAATCATTTTCAAATTCATCCGCCAAGGCATTTTCAACACATTTAATCCCTTGCCTTAGAAAAATTTTAAAATTTTCCCTTAGGAAAATTCATCAATCCTGTGCCCAAAAAAAATCTCCATCTCGAAGGCCTCAACGAATTGTGGAATACTTTTAAACCCTCTCCTTATCGATAATCTTCAATACCCAGAAGAAAATTTCCTTCAGAACGCGTCGAACTCATGGGTGCACGATGAACGGGTTCATTTAATTTTCTTGAATTTTGAACCTTTGAAACACAATTTATTTCATTTCTCACTTCAGGTGCATTTCCTTGCTCCGACTTGAAAACTTTTTATTGACCCTGTGTAGCTGGCATCATCTGACTTCATCACTGGCAACTTCATCCAAATTTCATACTTCCAAGTCCAGGCGTGATTTTCCTCTAGAGAGGTGGAATTTTGCTGACACTTAGAAAAATATTTAAATTCCATCACTAGCTTGGGCGCATTTAAGCTTTTGTCCTACCACTTGCAAACACTTAGAAAATATTTCTGGCTTCCTTCTCATCTAAGGCGCAATTCATGGGTAGTGCTTCCATTTTGTTACTTAGAAAATTCTTCAAGCACTTCTCTTCAAGGTGTTGTGATGTTTTTCACACATCGCCCCATTGCAAATGGGGACCCCCTATTTTGGCTTTGCTTTTGGTTTGATGTTGGTTTGTTTTTGCTATTGTCTCTCTCTCGTTCTGTCTATCTTTCTGGGACGGGCCCGCCGTTGAACCATAACGTGAAATTCTGGCCAAGTCTGAAAATTAGGGTTTCATCGTTTCTGGCCAGTCCAAGGTCAAGTAAAGTGAGAAGATTGAAAATTGAACTTAACAATGTTGTCAGCAGACATCCAGCAGGTTTCCAGCCAGTTTTCATCGAGTTCCAAGGTACTTACTATTTTTAGTAAGTGTGAAATTCAGGGCAATTTGTCAGCTATTTTGAGATTCCAATCATCACACGGCATTCAGGGTATATCAGACTGCTTGCATGCCAAATTTGAGCAAAAACGAATAACTTACTATTTTTAGCAGTTCGGCTTCCAGGGCTAATTTCAGGGTGCAGATGCAGAGATTTTCTTTGCATGTCTGCATATTCCTTCTGGGTTTTTCAAGACCTTCGCAATGATGTAACATGCAAGACAAGACGACCACTTTCAGGATTCAGCCTTCCGAGGCTATTTTTAGGGTTTGCATGTCGAGGTTTCTTTTGCATGTCGGGTGATTCCTGATGGGTTTTCCGAGAGCTTCGCGATGGTGTGACATGCAAATGAGGATTCTCACTCAGTAAGGAACTTGCTATTTTTAGCAGGTGTGTCCCGGCAGCCGCTTCCCAGCAATTCAGATTCACGAGCCGATCGCAGTGCCACAGAAACAAGAGCAAACGGAGATCTTTTGATACGCATGCAATGCAAATTGGGGTTTCCAGCTTCGGAGCCTAAAAATAGGCATCAAAAGTCAAAATCTTCGAAATCCGGTGTAAACCACCTCGATCAGCGTTCTTCAAGCTATCTGCTGGTGAAATTTCAGGTCAAACGGAGCACTTACTATTTATAGTAAGTCAAATTAGAAACATGCTAAAAATAGTAAATCAAGTGCATGCGTCAGTGTCAGCCAACAGGTCACGTGGTGAGGAGCGCTTCATTCAAATTTCAACTCGATCGGAGCTTGGGAGCTATCAGAAACACGAGCTTACTATTTATAGTAAGCCACCTTCAGAAACAGGCTAAAGATAGCAGGGTGACTAAAAATGGCAGTGTCGGCAGGACAAGGAAGCTTCAAGTGAAGATATTTTCTAAGTGTAAAATAAAATATGAAGTGAAACAAATTGCTAGGGCGTTGAAGTTGCAAAATAATAAAATTTTCCTGGGGCGTTGAAGATGATGGAAGTGAAATGTGATGTGCTCGCAGGAAGACCTTCCAAGTGAAATAAATCTTTTTTTACAGGCAAAATTGATCGAGTTGGGTATAAAATTTTCTAAGGGAAAATTTTCAAAGTGATTTAAAAAAAAAAAAATTCTAAGGCACAAAATATTTTCTTCCTCTAGAAAATGCCTAAGTCTGGAGAGGTGATGGAATTTTCCTGAAGCGTGAACAGAGTTGCCTGAGATGAAGTCAGTGATTGCCAGCTGCACAGAATTGATACAAATTTTCCAAGTCAGAGCAACAAGAAATCTTCACAAAAAAACGAGAATAAATTTCACAGGGAAATAATTTTCTAAGGTTCAAAATTCAGAGAATTAAAATGAACCCGCTTCGTTCCCATAGATTCGATGCGTTCTGGAGAAAATTTTCTTCTGGGTATCGAAGATTATCGATGAGGAATGGATTTTAAGGTCTTCCACAGCTTGTCGAGAATTTTGGGATGAAGATTTTAAGTGGGCACCAGGTTGATGAATTTCCTAAGGGAAATTTGAAAATTTTCTAAGGCAAAGTGAAGAAAATGTGTTTTCAAGGTGAAATTCTCCGGACGAGGAATTTGAAAGAAACTGCCTAGGTGAATTTGCTTAAATCCTTCACGAAGATAGTTTACTTAAGCCAGAGGTGGATAAAATCAAGGTTGACGGAGCTCCAGCAGGTAAAATGAAGTTCTCAAGGATGGAAATTCGGCCAAGGCATGAAGAATCATGAAGAAGGCAGAGGTTGGCTAGTGGTTGGCGATGAACGCTTGAAAGTTGGAGCGCGAAAATCAGGTAAGTGAGTTAAGTTTATATCATGAAGTATTCTAATACCCCTCTCCTTGCTTGTTTTGCAGGAGAAATGTTGAGGCCAGAGCACGGTGACTTGAAGTGGAAGCACGATGAAGATGAGTTACAATCTCGAAGGAGAAAAAGTTGCAAGAAAATGACTAAGTGTTGGGACTTAGTATAACTCAAAGTGACGAAGATGAAGACCCTCAAGTGGAAGAAATCAAAGAGCGACGCCAAGAAAGAAGATCGAGAACGGTGTGAACGCGTCTACAAATGGAATCTTCTAGAAGGATGATGGTGGACATTATAGCACATTTATTACCCCTCTCCTTTGTGGCAGTTTTTAGGGCAAATATTGTTTAGGGCTGAGGTGGCACGATTCTGGCCACTCTATTGATTGTAACCCTAGCCGTCTTTTGGGACTTGGCTAGCTATATAAAGGGGGAGTCCCCCTCATTTGTAACTCATTAGATAGTAGACAGTAGACATTGAGAGAGTATTAGCATTAGAATTAGATAGTGTAGCATTGTAGAGCATTTTTGCATAATTTGGAGAAGAGAGAAAGTTTTCCCTTTGAAAACTTTTGAGGAGATTGTTGTGTAACACATTTTATGATAATAGATCTTTTCATTGATGATGGAATTCGTCTTGTCATGAAATGCTAGCAAGGTTTCTTCTTCCTTTCGTATCCAAGTAGATTAAATTCATGCAAGTAGCTTACTTCGGTGTGTGGTGTTTTATTGAGATAGCTTCGCTTTATTCCATACCACTAGCGGCTTGTTGATGATAAGTCCGCCTTGCGTGGTCAACTGGACATTATCTTGTGTTTAACTTCGGTTGTGGTTTACATACTTATATGCGTTGTTCTGATGGTGTACGTATGTTAAACTATAACTTGAACATCTTTTGCTATTTCCCTTGAAGATTGCACCGATTTTGCTGAGGCTGTCCGACGGAGGCTAGGTGAAATCCGGTTGAAGTCTATTGAAGTGAAGCTCCACATATCCTGCATTTAGAATAGAACATAAACTTCTTAGGCCCTACACCCTTTTCAATTCAGTACTTTCTGGTTAGAATAGGAAACCCGCACTTCATAGATAAATCTTTCGAGCATTTGAATCCCTTTCTCCACTGCCGAACAATTCTGTAAGTCCCCTTGAAATACCAGCAAATCACATCGAGCCAAACTGAGCCTATTCGCATTAAAGGAACCTTGGAGTTGAACGCATGAACTTTCTTGCAATCTTAGCATGCGGAATACTTTGATCAAGAGAGAATAGGGAAGCCGTTGGCGACTTTATTCTGCGTTGGTGCGGTCACGAAAAACACATCAACACAAGGTAGGGCGCATTTGGGGAGTTAGACTTCAATTTCTATGTTTAGAACATTCTCTAGCTCTCCACAAGTTAAGGCGTATATCACAGGGGGCCCACTTGAATTTTGTATGACTTAAAGATTCTTTAACAGCCTTGTTAAATAGCTAAGGCGCATGCATAGGGTCAAACTTCAAATGTAGAGCACTTGCTTCAAAAGTCAAGGCGTATGGGATGGGGCCCACTTAAATTTTGGACTCCTTGATTCTTTGTCTTCATGCATGCATGTGTTCTTGTCTTCAATTGGACGTATTTTGTCCTTTTCCTCCTTTGCATGCATTTGCTTTGATTTTGTCATCATATGTCTTGCATGCATCTTAGGCGCATATGGGTGTGCCTACTTCAAATTTAATAACACTTAGAATATTTTCTAAATCTTTATGCAAGTCAAAGGCGCATTCAGGGTGCTGAGCTTCTAATTTTGAACATTTGAAATTTTCTCTGCCAATTATTCAACTAAGGCACACTCAAGAGGTCATGCTTTCAATTTTGAAATACTTAGTAAATCCTCCAACTCCCTCCACTAGTCAAGGGCGCATTTGAGAGGTGGAACTTCTAGTTTTCATGACTTAGAATATTTTCACCTTCATCTTCTCTTCAAGGGCGCATTTGAATGTGTCTCCTTCAAATTTGCAATGCTTGGAAATTTTCAAGACCTCCTCTCATGACCCTAGGCGCGTATGGAGGGTGGAGCTTCAAATTTGCTATACTTAGACAATTTCCTCCAGCTCCTCACAAGTCAAGGCACATTTTGAGGGGTCTTCTTCAAATTTCGAAGACTTAGAATATTTCAAATTCCTCCCATTAGTCCAGGCGCCAATAAGAGGCCTTGCTTTCAGTTTTGAACACTTATAATATTTTAGAGTCCCATCTTCTAGCAAGGGTGCAAATCATAGCCTGAGCTTTCAATTTCAATGCCTTCACAAAATTTCTTGCCTCATCTTCAAGGTTAGGCGCATCTGGCATGCTGAACATTCAATTTCTACTCCTTGGAGGACTTTTGCTATGTCATTCCTCGAGTGGGGCGCAAATAGGAGGGGTTACTTCAAGTTTGAATACCTTAGAAATTTTTCAATCACCCCCTCTTCTCCCTGGGCGCAAATGGAGGGGTGAACTTCAAATTTCACAGAGTTAGAAACTTTTTCAAGTCTTCACCTTGAAGGGCGCATTTATCATGGTCTACTTTCATTTTTCAAACTTAGACAAATTTCCTGGAGCCTCTCATGAGTCAAGGCGCACTCAAGGGGTGGGACTTCAAATTTTACCATACTCAAACTTTTCCAGCCTCCTCCAGCTTCAAGGGTGCATTTGAAGGCCTTTACTTCAAATTTGAAATACTTGGGAAAATTTTGGACTCCCCTATCTTCTCAAGCTTGGGCGCATTTCCCTAGGCAAGCTTCCATTTTTCATACCTTAGCAAAGTTTTCATCCATCTTCGGCTTCTCAAGGCGAGTTTGGCCTGTGAACTTCAAATTTCAAGTGCTTGGAGAATTTCCACAAATCTTCAGCTTTTAAAGGCGTTCTTCACTGGTTGGACTTGAAAATTTATCAATTTTAGTGAATTTTGTGTTCTTTGCCTGATTTAGGGTGACTCGATCATGCTAACCCTAATTTTCTATTTTTAGAAAGTTTGTCAATTTTGCACCTCAAGCTAATTTCAAGCTCCAAAAAGGCTGGATTTTGCTTTGTTTTGAACCTCGGGATGTGTTTGTGCTGTCGGGCCCTGATATCTGCATGCACCTGCTATTTTTAGCAACTTACTAAAAATAGCAATTGCTTAGAATGTCTTCAAATTTTGCGTGTCGATTGCCTAAAGGGTATTGATCGTGACTGGACATTGCTTCTACCTGGCCGTCGTGTTTCGCCCTTGATTTTAGGAAACCCTAATTCTTCTACACAGGCCTGCTAAAAATAGTAAGTGCTTGATTTTCCATCTTCTGCAACTCCGTTCACCTTGAAATTCGCGCCATAGGATCTTTATTAGCTGCTTGACCTGTTCATACTGACACTTCGCGTTGACCTGCTATTTTTGGCATGTTTCTGGAGGTGGTTTACTATAAATAGCAGTTGCTTGCTTCTGAGACTTCCACAACTCCGTTTGACCTGAAATTCGAATAATGCGCTCCTTGCCACGTGACCTGCCAGTTGACACTGGCGCATGCGGCTGACTTTCTATTTTTAGCCTGTTTCTGAAATGACTTACTATAAATAGTAAGTACTCCGTTTGCCTTCAAATTTTACCAGTAGACTCCTTGAAAGATGCTGATTGCGGTGGTTTACACCGGTTTTCGAAAATTCTGACCTTTTACCCCTCTTTTTGGGTCCTGAAGCTCGAAACCCTAATTCATCTTGCATGCATATCAAACGATCTCCGTTTGTTCTCGTTTCTATTGCATTGTGATCAGCTCGTGATTCTGAAGTGCTGGGAAGTGGCTGTCGGGACACACCTGCTAAAAATAGTAAGTTCCTTATTGAGTGGTTATCTTCATTTGCATGTCACACCATCGTGTAGGTCTCGAAAAACCCATAAAGAATCACTCGACATTCAAAAGAAACCCTGACATGCAAACCCTAAAAATAGCCTCGGAAGGCTGAACTCTGAAAGTTGTCGTCTTGTTTTGCATGTTATAACATCGCGAAGGTCTCGAAAAACCCAAAAGGAATATCCAAACATGCAAAGAAAAACTCTGCATCCAAGCCCTGGAATTTGTCCTAGAAGCTATACTACTAAAAATAGAAAGTTGTTTGTTTTCGCTCAATTTTTGCACGCGAGTAGCCTGATGTGCTTTGAATGCCGTGTGACTGTCGGATTCTCAAAAATGCTGAAGGATTGCCTGTAATTGCACACTTACTAAAAATAGTAAGTACTCAGAATCTGATGAAATTTCAGTGAAAACCTATTGGAAGTATACTAACATCAATGTTAATCTCAAATCTCAATTTATTCACTTCGTTTGACCACGAATTGGCTTGAAAGATGGAAACCCTAATTTTTAGACTTGGCCAAAAGTTCATGTTTAAACTCAATGACGGGTGCAATCCCGAAAAGACAGACAGTAGAAAAGAGAGACAACAACAAAACGACCGAAAGCAAAGCCAAAATTAGGGGGTCCCCATTTGCAATGGGGTGATGTGTGAAAAAGGTCACAACAGCTACCTTATGAGAAGATTAATATTTTTATGAAATTTGAAAAAAGAATACAAAAGGTGACTCTTGGCGTACCTTCTTGGAATGTGAAGAGTTTTCTCATTTTCTATAAAATGAAGGCTTTGCTCCAGCTTTTACTATCTACTGTTTTATCATACTGTTATGCTGTCAAAATGAAAATGGACATTTTGCTTTGAGGATGCTGCCTCCTAGCCAATCACCAATTTAGTGTTTGAAATACAACACCTAGTTGGCCTTTTGTTGCTTCTCAAATCAGACTAGTAGATTGTGCTCAAAAGTTGAAGAATTTCTGAGAGTTTTTACAGTTTTGACTTTGCTGGTTCATCTACAGCTGAAGGTGGTTTTTGCATACAGCTTTTGGAGTGATTTTCTTTTGCTTGTGGGTAGTTTACCAATTCATTCCTTCACCCAAGGCGACCATCTTTGGAGGTTATCAGATTTTAGTTTTGAGTTTATGATTTTTACTTGTCAAAATTTCCCTTGCTCAAGGCCATACCATTTTGGAACATTGGGAATTGTGCTAAGAAAATAATACTCATCATTTGTTGTTTCTTCATCATGGAATGGGAGCCTATCTTCCAAGAGATCATTGCAACTGATTTCAAGTCATTTGGAGGTAATTTGACCAAGTTATGAGTATTTCATGTTGTTCTCAGTTCACTGGTCAGAATTTCCAGAACTCAAATTTTTACATCAGATTGTAGTAGTTTTCTATTTTGGCCTATTACTTCAGTTTTGGAGTGTTAAATCATTGTTATAATTCATTCTCCTCTTCTTAACTTCATTATCTATCATTGTAATTAGTAATCTGTAGAGTTATTGATTGTAAGGTTGAAATTTAGTAGTACTAATCCAACCATTTTAGTTTCTGCAATTACTTGTTGAATTTTCTTATTAATTACCCCTGGATGGTTTACTGCCAGTGTGGAGAATGAACATTTGATATCTCTTCGTACCCACTCTCAAGTGGTGAATGCCCACCGCAGCGGATGAATTAGATAGATATATCTTCATGGCTGGTTATCTGCCTTATTGTTCAATTTCAATTAATAACTCTATCATATGTTAGCACCTCACCCTCAGTGGGATCTTGAGTGCAGATTCTTGACGTTGAGTTTGTTTCATTTCAAGTTATTTTTTTTAGTTTCTTCACCATATGACAACACCTATCCTTCCTTGGGATTGAGTGTGCAATCTTAGCGTTGAGATCTTTCAAGCTTGGATTTCAGTTTTAATGCTAACGCTAATTCAATTGGTGAAGTGTTGATTGTGTGTGAAATTTTCAACGAAAAAATTGGTTAGCATATTTCAGTGGTATCAGAGCAAAAGACCCTGCCATCTTGTGGCAATTTTGCAGTTGGTTGTCTGATGAGTGAAAGAGACACTAGGCCATTCACCAGAAGTCAGGCCAGAACTCAGCATCAGTTTCCTCCAGTTCTAGAGGCAGAGACATTTTCAGAAGCCTTAAGGGATCTTGGCAAAATAGTGGAAGGTACAGAAAGGTCATTTGAAGAAGTTGGTCAAACATTTGAAATAATGTCAAACAGTGTTAGGCAAGCTAATGAAGAGAGGGACAGAGTTGAGAAGAAGTTTGATGGAATGATAGACATGATGTCCTGATTATTGTCCAAGTTGGACCAGCAAGCAGCACAAAATATCATTCAACCTCAAAATAATTCAACTGGAGAAAGCAGTGGAGTTAATGGAAATAACAGTAATGGCAGTCCTGAGGTGAATAGAAGAGATAGGATTGTGGGTCAGCATGTTGCAATTCCTAGCGGGTCATCCTCTAGACCCCTTTTCCCCGTCTTCACGCCAAGGGAAAAGCAACAACCGGTTGAAGCTGCACCAACTTTCGTTGATGATGCACGTCAAGCTTACATGGAGTACGTTTCCTTACCTCTTGACTTGAGAGGTGCTTGGACCTTTGATCAATACATGAATCAAAGGAGTCAGAGAAATGGATGAAGGAATGAGCAATGTCCTCCTATGGTGCCTAGAAATGATTTCTACCAACCTTTGGGAAAGATAACTATGGAGCATTTTGATGGTAGTAATAAGTGTATAGCTAGATCATGGGTGCATAAGCTAGATAACTATCTCTCTCTTAGACCAATGCCGGAAGAAAATGCTATGAAATTTGCTACCTTGCATTTGGATGGGATAGCTCACGAATGGTGGACTCATGGTTTGGTCACTCTTGGCCATAACCTCATTCGCACATATGATGAGTTTACCAATAAGCTGATTGAAAGATTTGATACTAAGGATCCAAAGTTGAGATTCAGAGAATTGGCATAATTGAAACGGCAAGGATCTTTAGAAAATTATGTGGTTGATTTCCAAAGGTTGTCAGTAATGATGCCTAACATTACTGAGAGAAGACTTGTGGTACTCTTTTCAGAAGGATTAATGGAGCCTTTGAAGGGATGGGTCAAAGCCTTTGATCCACCAACTTTAGATGAAGCCATCAAGAAAGCAAGGAGCATGGAGTTGGCAGCCCCAAGGCCTAAGTTTCATTCGAAACCTTTCAGCCATAAGAAGGATAAAAAACATTCTTCAAATCTGCCAAAGAAGTTTCCACCAAAATTGTCAGAAGAGCTCAAAGAACAACTTAGAAAAGATGGAGTTTGCTACACTTGCCGTGAACCTCGGGTTAAGGGTCACCGTTGCTATGGAAGAGGCAAAGCAAACCTAATGGAGGGCTATTCTGATTTTGGATTAGAATCTGATTCGTCTGATCAACAATACAAATCAGCAAGTAGTGAAGGTGAAGAAGCTCCAAAAGAGAAGCCCGATGAGGTTGTAGATGGTAGTGCTTTCGCACAACTATCAAATTTTCAGAAAAATGAGTCCTTTCGGGTTCATGGAGTAGTTAATTCACAAAGGATTGTTGCTCTAATTGACACTGGAGCAACTCATAATTTTATTGATGAAGGATTGGTTGCTAAAAAGGGTTTGAAGACTGAAGAATTTGAAGGTTTCAAGGTAATGGTTGCAGATAGTTTTACTATGTCTTGCACAAGGAAGATTCCTAACCTCTCTATGCAATTGGGAAATTATGAGGTTAAAGATGATTTTTATGTGGTGGGAATTGGAGATACTGATGTTGTGCTAGGCATACAATGGCTGTGATCTCTTGGTGAGATCACATTGAATTTGCAAACTATGGAGCTAAAATTTCAGTCTAATGGAAGGAAGGTTGTTCTAAGAGGGATGTCAAATGGGGGCCCTCGAATTGTGTCTTTGAAGAGGATGGAAAGGCTGATCCGTCATGATCATGTTGAATGGGCTGCTGAATGTTTGGTTCTGCCAGCTGATCCAATGGAAGAGAAAAGGCAATATCACCCTGATATTCAAGCCTTACTTTCAAAGAAGAGCAAAGTCTTTGGAAGCCTACCTCTTGGAAGACCTCCTGAAAGAGGTTCTAAGCATGTAATTGAATTAGAAGGAGCAAAGCTCGTCATAACTACACCATACCATTATCCAAAGAAGCAAAAAGATGAGATCGGAAAAGCCATCAAGGAGCTATTGGAGATAGGTTTCATTAGACCAAACAAGAGTCCTTTTGCTTCTGCAGTGGTGTTGGTAAAAAAAAAAGATGGCACAATGCGTATGTGTGTTGACTACCGTGCATTGAATCAAAAGACAATCAAGAATAAATATCCTATTCCTAGGATAGGCGAGCTTATTGATGAGCTCCATAGAGCTATGTTTTTCTCGAAGATTGATCTTCATTCGGGTTACCATGAAATCAGAATGAGGGAGACGGACATAGAAAAAATAGCATTCAGATGCCACTTTGGGCATTTTGAATTCCTTGTCATGCCTTTCGGTTTGACAAATGCTCCAGCAACATTTCAATCTTGTATGAACAAGATTTTTAGACAGCAGTTGAGGAAGTTTGTGCTCATTTTCTTCGACGAAATCCTCATTTTTAGTAAGTCATGGGAAGAGCACCTTAAGCATTTAGAAGAAGTGCTTAGTATTTTGGAAGCGGAATGCTTGTTCGGCAATGAATCAAAGTGTGAGTTTGGGATGACAGCGCTATTATATCTTGGTCACATTATTAGTGCAAAGGGTGTGAAAGTTGACCCTGAAAAGATAAGAGCCATTCTTGATTGGCCAACTCCAAAGAATGTTTCTCATTTGAGAGGGTTTTTGGGTTTATGTGGATTCTATAGAAGATTTGTGAAAGGATATTCTCATCAAGCAGCCCCTCTCACAGATCTTACAAAGAAAGGAGCTTTTCTTTGGACCAAGATGGCACAAGAAGTTTTTGATAAATTTAAGCAAATCATGAGTACATGTCCAGTGTTAGCTCTTCCAGATTTTACAAAACCATTTGAATTGAAATGTGATGTGTCAGGTGAAGTTGTTGGAGTTGTTCTAATGCAAGACAAACATCCCATTGTCTTCGAAAGCCGGAAGTTGAGAGGAGCAGAAAAATCTTACTCCATTTATGACAAAGAGATGCTTGCCATCATGCATGCTTTGTCAAAATTCCGTCAATATTTGGTGGGAAGTAAATTTGTTGTTAAGACTGACCACAACAATCTTAAACATTTTATGCGTCAAAAGGATTTGAATGAAAGGCAGCAGAAGTGGGTAAGTAAGCTCCAGGCATATGACTTTGACATTGAATATGTCAAAGGGAAAAATAACATAGTGGTTGATGCCCTTTCAAGAAGGCCTCATTTGTAGTCACTTTGTGAGTTATCAGCAGATTGGAAGGAATTAATTGTTGTTGATTATGCTAAAAATCAGTTTGCAACCAGCTTGCTAGAAGGTCATTTGGTTGATCATTTGGTTGATGAAAGGTATAAGTTGGTTGATGGGTTAATTTTCTATAAAGGTAGAATTTTTTTAGTGCATGAATCTAAGCTTAAAAAGAAGATTCTACAGTCTTTTCATGATGTTCCCCTCACTGGTCATCAAGGCATTTTTAAGACTTACAAGCAGATTAGAGAAAGGTTTGCTTGGAAAGGGATGAAGGATGAGTTCATGAATTACATAAGAGAGTGTTCTATTTGCCAAAAGAATAAGAATGAACATTATTTTCCAGCTGGGTTGTTGCAGCCCTTGCCAATTCCAAATCAGAAATGGGAAAGCATTGCAATGGATTTCATCACTGGGTTGCCTAAGGTACAAGGACGTGATTGTATTTTTGTGGTGGTAGATAGATTGACTAAGTTTTCACATTTCTATGCTATCACATCTTCATTTACAGCAGCTCAAGTGGCTGAGTTATTCTTTAGAGAAATTTTCCGGTTGCATGGTTTGCCTAAAACCATTGTCAGTGATAGGGACATCAAATTCCTAAGTGCTTTTTGGCAAGAGATCTTCAAGCTAAGTGGTACAGTGCTTACTCCAAGCACTAGTTATCATCCACAAACAGATGGGCAATCCGAGATTGTCAACAAGTGGCTAGAGGGCTACCTTAGAAATTATGTTTTAGGGCAGCGAAGGGCTTGGATTAAGTGGCTTCATTTGGGAGAGTACTGTTACAACTCTTCCTATCATATGTCAATTAAGATGTCTCCTTTCATGGCTCTTTATGGATATGATGCTCCTAACTTTGTTGATTTAGCATTTGGTGATAGTAGAGCTCCACAGGCAAAGGATATGCTTCAATAAAACCAAGACATCTTGAAATCTCTCAAGGAAAATCTGCAACAAGCTCAAAATCAGTAGAAGTTATACGCTGATCAGCAGCGTGTTGAGAGATCTTTTGAAGTAGGAGACATGGTCTATTTGAGACTTCAGCCCTACCGTCAATCTATCCTTAAGAAGAGTGGTGTAGAAAAGTTAAAGCCACGCTATTATGGTCCCTTCAAAGTCACCAAAAGGATTGGTGAAGTTGCATATGAGTTGGAGCTTCCAGCTGAAAGCAAGGTGCATAACGTCTTTCATGTGTCACGCCTCAAGAAGGAACTTGGACATAATGTTGTGGCTACTTCAGAATTACCTCCATTGGATGAGGAAGGTCAGTTGGTGTTGAGTCCAGAAGAGATTCTTGATACTAGAGAATGTTCCTTGAGAAGAACAATCAAGGAATACTTGGTTAGATGGAGGAATTTGCTTATTGAAGATGCCACGTGGGAAGGAGAACATATTTTGTTGCATCCATCTTTTCGGTTGCTTGAGGACAAGCAATCTCGAGGAGGGCGGACTGTAATGTCCTCTTCTCATCAGTGATTTGTTCTGACTCTCATCAGCCTATTCCAGAAGCCCATAGGCTCGTTTGAGGTAAACTTAGGGTTTCCATGTTCAGAGGTTCTATGGCATTTCAGGGAGTTTACTATTTATAGTAAATTCTATTTATGGCAGTAAGCAATTGTCTGTCTTCAATTCATCTTTTCAGTTGGTGCAGTTGCTGTGATCAAGTTTTGGCTTCTTAAAGCTTTATTTGGTGAAAATATTTAAATAAAGGCATTAATGTTATATTTCTCTGTTGACCCCCCCTTGGCCTAAGGAGATAACATGAAGTTGTTTTAAAAGAGGGTCATGAAAGGGTACGCCCTCATTTAAGAAGAAATTTATTATTTTTGAAAACTTTGATGCCTTTAAAAGTGGACGCCACCTTATGAGAAGATTAATATTTTTATGAAATTTGAAAAAAGAATACAAAAGGTGACTCTTGGCGTACCTTCTTGGAATGTGAAGAGTTTTCTCATTTTCTATAAAATGAAGGCTTTGCTCTAGCTTTTACTATCTACTGTTTTATCATATTGTTATGCTGTCAAAATGACAATGGACATTTTGCTTCGAGGATGCTGCCTTCTAGCCAATCACCAATTTCGTGTTTGAAATACAACACCTAGTTGGCCTTTTGCTGCTTCTCAAATCAGACTAGCAAATTGTGCTCAAAAGTTGAAGAATTTCTGGAGTTTTTACAGTTTTGACTTTGTTGGTTCATCTACAGTTGAAGGTGGTTTTTGCATACAGCTTTTGGAGTGATTTTCTTTTGCTTGTGGGTAGTTTACCACTTCATTCCTTCACCCAAGGCGACCATCTTTGGAGGTTATCATATTTTAGTTTTGAGTTTATGATTTTTACTTGTCAAAATCGCCCTTGCTCAAGGCCGTACCATTTTGGAACATTGGGAATTGTGCTAAGAAAATAATACTCATCATTTGTTGTTGTTTCTTCATCATTGAATGGGCGCCTATCTTCTAGGAGATCATTGCAACTGATTTCAATTCATTTGGAGGTAATTTGACCAGGTTATGAGTATTTCATGTTGTTCTCTGTTAGCTGGTCAAAATTTCCAGAACTTAGATTTTTACATCAGATTGTAGTAGTTTTCTGTTTTGGCCTATTACTTCAGTTTTGGAGTGTTAAATCATTGTTATAATTCATTCTCCTCTTCTTAACTTCATTCTCTATCATTGTAATTAGTAATCTGTAGAGTTATTGATTGTAAGGTTGAGATTTAGTAGTACTAATCCAACCATTTTAGTTTCTGCAATTACTTGTTGAATTTTCTTATTAATTACACCTGGATGGTTTACTGCCAGTATGGAGAACGAACATTTGATATCTCTTTGTACCCACTCTCAAGTGGTGAATCCCCACTCTTAAGTGGATGCCCGCTGCAGCAGATGAATTAGATAGATGTATCTTCATGGCTGGTTATCCACCTAATTGTTCAGTTTCAATTAATAACTCCGTCATATGTTAGCACCTCGCCCTCAATGGGATCTTGAGTGCACATTCTTGACATTGAGTTTGTTTCATTTCAAGTTATTGTTTTTAGTTTCTCCGCCATATGACAACACCTATCCTTCCTTGGGATTGAGTGTGCATTCTTGGCGTTGAGATCTTTCAAGCTTGGATTTTAGTTTTAATGCTAACGCTAATTCAATTGGCGAAGTGTTGATTGTGTGTGAAATTTTCAACGAAAAAATTTGTTAGCATATTTCACTGTATGCTGCCTCAATAAGCCTCCCTGTAGCTCTACACACATGTGTTGCATTTGTCACTACTTGGACCACATTTTGTGGCCCAATCTCCTCAATCGCTGCCCGAAGGATCTCAAACTGAAAATCAACATCTTTTCGATGCCCTGAACAATCAACCGCCCTGAGAAAGAATGGGCCCTCTGAGTATGTAACTATGACATTGATGAGTGGACGATGCCTAATGTCTGTCCACCCATCCATAACTATGCTACATCCAGACTCCTCCCAACATGCCTGTTGATGTGTTTTTCGTGACCGCACCAACGCAGAATAAAGTTGCCAACGGCTTCCCTATTCTCTCTTGATCAAAGTATTCCGCACGCTAAGATTGCAAGAAAGTTCGTGCATTCAACTCCAAGGTTCCTTTAATGCGAATAGGCTCAGTTTGGCTCGATGTGATTTGCTGGTATTTCAAGGGGACTTACAGAATTGTTCAGCAGCGGAGAAAGGAATTCAAATGCTCGAAAGATTTGTCTATGAAGCGCGGGTTTCCTATTCTAACCAGAAAGTACTGAATTGAAATGGGGTAGGGTTCAGAGAGTCTAAATCTATTCTAAGGCGTGAGATATGGAGCTCAACTTTCAGCAAACTTCTAACCGGACTTCGCTTTGCCTCGCATCGGACAGCTTCCACGGAGTCGGTGCAATCTTCAAGGGAGATGACTAAAGATGTTCAAACCACCACTTGACATGAAGATATCATCACACGACGCATACCATCATTCAAACTGTGATTGAAGTTAGGCCCAAACGTATTGACCACACAAGGCGCATTCACCATCAGCAAATACACTAGTGGTATGGATCAATCAGCACACACATTTCACAGCTATCATCTACTTGCATGAAAATGAAATTTACGCTACTCTACGCTACTTGAAGTAGAAGGGATGAAGAAACCTCGCTAGCTATCCACAACAAAGATGAATTTCACCATCAATGAAAGATCTTTTATTATGAAAGTTTTACACGACAATTTCTTACAAAAGTTTTCAAAGGAAAACTTTCCTTCTCCTCCAACTACACTATCAATCTACTTCTAAGTTGTCCCTCTATTCTATGTCTACTGTCTAACTCTAAGCTAATGAGGTACAAATGAGGGGGACTCCCCCTTTATATAGCTAGCCAAGTCCCAAAAGACGGCTAGGGTTACATTCAATAGATTGGCCAGAATCGTGCCACCTCAGCCCTAACCCTAAAAACTGCCAGAATAGGGAGTGGGGTAATAAATGCGCCATAATGTCCACCATCATCCTTCTAGAAGATTCCAATCTTGAAACACGTTCACACTGCCCTTGATCTTCTTCTTGACGTTGCTCGACTTCGCTTGAGCTTACATTCATTTTTCCATCTTAAGCTTTGAAAACGTTTCTTCAACACTTAGCCATTTTTTTTTTGCAACTTTCTTCAAAAAACTTCAAGGTTGAGATGTCATCTTGGATCACTTGCTTCAAGTCATCGTGCTCTGGCCTCAACATTTCTCCTGCAAAACAAGCAAGGAGAAGAGAATTAGAACATTTCATAATATAATCTTAACTTACCCGATTTTCACGCTTCAACCTTCAAGGGCTCATCATGTTTGCTAGCCGACTTCGCGTTCAAATTCTTCATGCCTTAGCCAAATTTTCAACTCATCCTGCATTCTGCCCGGCGCTCTTTACTTTGATATTTCATTCAACTCTGGCTTGAGAAGAAATTCTTTCATCAGGAATTTGATCAAAAATCATCTAGGCGATCACTTTTAAATTCATCCGTCGACAACATCATTTATTCCTTGCCTTAGAAAAATTTCAAATTTCCCTTAGGAAATTCATCAACCTGGCGCCCATCAAAAATATTCACCCTGAAGGCCTCGACAAAGTGTAGAAGATTTTAAAATCCCTTCCTCATCAACAATCTTTAATACCCAGAAGAAAATTTCCCTCAGAACGCATCAAATTCATGGGTATGCAACGAACGGGTTCATTTAATTCTTTTAATTTTGAACCTTAGAAAAATAATTTCTCATCAAATTTATTTCATTTCTTCAACCTTGAGCGTATTTCTTTGCTTTGACTTGAAAATATTCATCAACCCTGTGAAGCTAGCATCATCGGACTCCATCTCTGGCAATTTCGTCCAAATTTCATTACTCCTCCAAGCTAGGCATATTTTTCCTAAGGTGATACTTAAATATCAATACTTAGGAAAAATAAATTTTACCACTTCATCATTCAAGCCTAGGCGCATTTGATAGGAGGCATCTTAAATTTCAAAAATTTCCAACGTCTTGAAGTATTCCTCACATACCTCCTAGGCGCCTAGAGGAGTCCACTTAAAATTTCCCATACTTAGAAATATTTGACTTCAAACTCCCACGCCTAGATTCCCTACTCACCTTGGGCGCCAACAAGGGGTCAAGCTTCAAGTGTTAACACTTAAAATATTCTCAAAGGGACCCACTTTCTGCTTTGGACGCCTTGTATTTAGCATGTATTCTTGTCTTTAATTGGGCATATTTTACAATTGCTTTGACTCTATCTTCATGCATCTTAGGCGCATTTTGAAGGGTGAGCATCCAATCTAGAACATTTAGAATATTTTGAACACCTTCCTTGGGGTATGGGCGCATATGTGGTGTTTTTAATTTTTGTCATGTTTAAATAATTATGAGTCAGGGCGCTTATTAGTGTTGATGCTTTCAATTCCGAACATAGGCGCATATGGCATGGCCTACCTTCACCCGTTGAAACCTGATTCTGGGCGCATATGGAGTAAGCAACCTCGAGTTTTGATACTTAGCAAATATTTTAACTTCTTGAGTTTGGGCGCAAATAACCCTCAGAGCCTCGAGCTTCATCATGGGCGCGTATGAGATGTGTGGAGCTTTAGACTTCAAATGCTTCAGAAAATTCTTCTTTTTAAGGCGCAGATATCATGGTAAACTTCAATGTTGAGGGCACACTTGATGCATTTCGCCTTAGAAAAAAACACTATCCCCCTCCAAGCCTTGGGCGCAAATCATATGCAAAGCTTTCAGCTTGTGATGGGCGCATATCAGTGGGCTAAGTTCCAGATTTCAAACTCCTCAGGCGAATATGATACATAGAGTTTTCAATTGCATCACTTGCAGAAATTATGAATCTCTAATATCCTTATTGGGCGCAAAGCACACCTTCAACTCCAAGGCGCAAAACATAGGTGGAGGTTTCAATTTCGTGATTTGAAAATTTTCCCAATTTACTTTCTCCTCAAGGGTGCATTTCCCTGTTGCTACTTCCAGTTTTGGCCTGGGCGCACATGGGAGAGTGAACTTTCAGTTTGAGGACTTAGTCAAATTTCACTTTCAACACCTTTACACACTAAGGCGCATTTGACATGTGCAACATCCAATTTTGACTTGCCTTAGGAAATTTTTAACTCACCTTCAGGCGCAGATGACAAGTCAAGCCTTTAGTTTGAAGAGGGGCGCAAATTGATGGGCCAACTTTCATTTTTGATTCCTTAGTGAAATTTTAAGTCCCTCTTTCTCTGGGCGCATACAAGACCCTATGCCTTCATTTTGTTTGCCTTAGAAAATTTCCCAACTCAACCCCTTAAGATGGGCGCATTTTGAGGTAGCTGCTTCCAATTTTGTCACTTAGAAAATTTTTAGACTCCACCTTAGTCTCCATCTTGCTGAGGCGCATTTGACTCAAGCAACTTCCAATTTGTGCCTTGGGCGCATTTGATAGGTTGTACTTTCAGTTTACGCCTTAGACAAATTTCAAGGTATCTCTCCAAACTAAGGCGCATTTACCTCCTGCTACTTCCATTTTGGGTGCCTTAGAAAGTCTTCAAACTCATCAAAGTTGCTAAGGCGCATTTAGGGGTCCAGACTTTCAATTTCAAGCACCTAGTAAAATTTTCATGACCACCTCCTCTTAAGGGCGCATTTCACCCCTTGAGGTTTCATTTTTGAACACTTAGAAAATTTCTCAAGCTCTCTCTCTTCAAGGGCGCATTTGGGGGTCCTTACTTCCATTTTAACACTTAGAAGATTTCCAATCCCTTTTCCCTTAGCTAAGGCGCATTCTACCTACCACACTTTGAGTTTTCTCAGACTTAGAAAAAAAAATTTCATGGCTTTTCAACTTGGGCGCATTTTACCATAGGAGGTTCCAATTTCCGTACTTAGAATATTTTTCAACCATCTTGAAGCTCAAGGGCACATTTTACCAATGGAGCTTCCAATTTGTGTGACTTAGAAAATTTCAAGACTCCTGCCAGCTTGAGGGCGCAAATGGAGGGGTCCTCTTCCATTTTTCAAACACTTCAGGAATTTTGATCTGTTTTTGGCCTTTTAAAGCCAGCTTTGATGCGGACCCGAAAAATTATCAAACTTGGTGGATTTCTTGTCCTCTGCCGGATTTAGGGTGACTTTCTCCTACTAACCCTAATTTGCTATTTTTAGAAAATTCTTCAAATTTTGTGCCTTGGATTGACTTTTGACTCCAGAAAGCCTGATATTGCTTTGTTCTGAACCTTGGGATATGTTTGTGCTACTGATGCCTGACATCTGTCTGTACTTGCTATTTTAGGAACTTACTAAAAATAGCAATTGCTTATAATGTCTTCAAGTTTCATCTGTTGAATGCCAGAAATGTGGAGATCGTGGCTGGATGCTGCTTCTGGTTGACTGTCCTGCTCTATCCTTGAATTTAGGAAACCCTAATTCCTCTGTGCCAACCTGCTAAAAATAGTAAGCGTTTGATTTTTCATCCTCTACAGTTCCGTTTGATTTGAAATTCGCGCCATAGGGTCTTCATCACATGTTTAACCTGTTTATACTGAGACTTGACTTTGACCTGCTATTTATAGCCGCTTTGAAGCGACTTAATAGTAAGTGCCTATTTCTGAGGCTTCCTTTGCTCCGTTTGCTTTGAAATTTGGACAGTGTGCCCTTCGTTGGTGAACTTGCCCGTTTGTGCTGATGCCGAGATCAACTTTCTATTTATAGCCTGCATCTGGAACACTTACTAAAAATAGCAAGTTCTCCGATTGCCTCCAAATTTTGCCAGTAGATTCCCTGAAGGAGGTCGACCATGATGGATACATCAGTTTTGAACATTTTGACTTCTGGCTCCCCATTTTTAGCGCTGAAGCTCGAAACCCTAATTTTGTGCACGCTGCTTAGATGAGCTCCATTTGACCTCGTTTCAATTGCATGCTAGTCAGTTTGCAGTTCTGAAGTGCCGAGCTGCTGCCCAAGTGGTACCTGCTAAAAATAGAAAACGGCCGGAAAAGTGACCGACCGGCTACCGGATGATCTTGCATGTCATACTGCCCAAAAAATCTTGAAAAACCCAGAAAAACCTAGAAAAATCTCCAACATGCAAGCACTGGCTAAAAATAGTAAGTTTCCGAAAAGTGGTCAGCTCCATTTGCATGTTACACTGTCGTGAAGCTCTTGGAAAACCCAGAAAGAAAATGCCGACATGCGCTGAAAATGTCTGCATGCAAACCCTAATATCGGCTTCCGAAGGCCAAACGCCGAAAGTCGATCCAAATGCATGTCATATCACTGCGAAGGTCTCGAAAAACCTGAAGGAATCTCTGGACATGCATTAGAAACTCCGCCCCTAAGCCCTGAAAATTGCCTCCGAAGGCAGAACTGCTAAAAATAGCAAGTTGTCCGTTTCAGTTCAAATTTGACCTGTGAATAGCCCGATGTGCTCTGGACGCAGTGTGATTGTCGGAGTCTCAAAAATGCTGAAGGATTGCCCGTAATTGCACACTTACTAAAAATAGTAAGTTGCCAGAATTCGATGAAATTTCTATGGAGACCTGCTGGAAGCATACTAATAACAATGTTAAGCTCAATTTGCAATTTATTCACCTCATTTGACTTCGGGTTGGCTGGAAAATTCAAAACCCTAATTTTTCGGACTTGGCCAAAATTTCAAGCTTAAACTCAATGACGGGCACAATCCCGGAAAGATAGACAGTAGAAAAGAGAGACAACGACAAAACGAACGAAAAGCAAAGCCAAAATTAGGGGGGGTCCCCATTTTTAATGGGGCGATGTGTGAAAAACGTCACAACAATGCCCTCATCATCTCCATCAATGAATTGATCTTGGCATAGTTGTTATCCAAGATCGTGGTCCTGAATTTGTGCTCACCTGGTGGCACATATGATGGTCCTCCCTTCACCACCATCGAAATCATCACCTTCTAATAAGGAGATCAAGCTACATGGAATGGGATTCCATTGGCAAAAAAGAACTTGCCAATGGAATCATCTATCTGATCCCTCATGTGCACATTAAATAAATTAGCTATGGGGTTAGGCTGACTTTGCATCTTGCGTTTCTCCTTGCCCTGTTGTGATTCAGCCATAGTGCTATAAGTGGATGACGATCCTGAGGCTGACCCTCACAATGTTCCTGCTCTTTGATGCAATGTAGGAGTAGAAATATGTGGCTTCCTCTGCATTTGCTGCTCCTGAATCTGCTGAATAGTCTGAATATGTTGCCTACCAGACAAGGTAGTAGGCATTGGAATTGCCACGTCATCTGGGACACCCCAAAGTTTGTTGAACTCAATTCTGTATTTCAAATTTTTAGCTTTCTTCAAAAAATCACATGCTCCCACACCTTTTCCTAGCCAAAAGAGGAAGTGTGCATTAACTCTGGTGATGCTTCCAAACCAATCATCACTACAAATGTTGCATTTCCATTTCCTCGTACCACCAGTTGATGACGTTGGGGTTGTTATTCTTGTTGCAAATTGTTTGAGAGGAGATTTGGGATCATAAGGACCCCTAGCCCACTTTGTCAAAAGCTGAGAAGGGCAATCAGTAGAAACTGGTGCACTAGAGATTTGACCCATGCTCACGCCCTTCATTGAGCTCTCACTCATTTCATGACTATGGGAGCTCATTTTGACACTGCATTTCACAAAATGAATTTTTTTACAAGAAGAAATGAAATAAGAAAAATTAAAAAATGAAACAACAAGAAATGAAAAAACATTGAAAATAAAAAAATAAAAAAAAATCAGTTAAAAACCATACCTTTTGCTTGAAAAATCTCTTCAACAAGGTGAAGAATCTTCCTCTTCTTCTTCTTGCTCCTTGACACTCCTTTTTCACTTGCAATCACTCCTTTCACTCCTCCAATCACTCTTTCCTCAGCCTTCACTCTTCTTCTTCTTGCTGTAGCAAACAAGTAGAAATGCAAATGTGAATAAAAATGAAGATTGGAGGGCCTTTTGAAGGCATGTAAGAGTGTAGATGGGCCCCACATGCCCTTAGGATTTGAATAGAACCAATATAATATAAAAAAAATGTCTTAAATTTTTGTTTTAAATCACTTTTTGGCTTTCCGCCGTGGGAGATGCCTGGGCATCCCCAAGACACTCAAGGGACGCCCAAGCGTCTCCCTCGATGTCTTGGAGACACCAAGACGTTTCCGTGTTTCCAACGGCGAGCCAAATAATGGTGGTGTCGTTGGAGACGTGGGAACGCCGTCCCCACATCTTTGGGACGTCCCCGTTCCGGAAACACTAGGGCCCAGGGGGGGGACGCGTCCCCAGGGTTCATCGTATTTTATCTGCTCTCTTGAAAATCCTGTTTGAAGGCATTGAGATCCAGCCAATTGCAATGGGTATGGCTGAGAATCTCCCTCCTCCATAGTTTTTTTATAATGTTGATTCAAACTTACTTTCAAGCTCTTTGTGATGCCATTTGAATAATAATATTTGTGATATTAACATTTCTACTCATGATTTTATGATTGATGGGACACCAATAATGTAAGAGATCCTCCTTGCAAGAGGGAGAATGGAGAGGTTCCAAAGCAACCAACCAATTCCAAGAAAGGAAAGATAAATTGAGGTGAAAGAATCCAACTGGGCATTGGCACTCCTTGAGTTGATCTTCAATCTCTATCATCTATCGATAATCAGCCCTGGATTAATAATCTTCATGAATCTCTTACAACACTGGTTTGTATCTTTAAAATTTGGTTGCCATTGGAAATGGCTTTGTGCAATGTTGTACCCAAACCAATTTTTTTTTTGCTTCATCAAGGCATTTTACATAAAATAGTCTAAACCTTGCTAAAATGATGTCAAATACAGTTTTTGGGCAATATCAAGTATGGAGTTTTGTTAGTGTTTTGTCAATCAAAGGCAGTATTCGCTGATCAGAACCTGAATCAGAGAGTCAGAATGAGGCAATTCACGGTGGAGGAGCATTTCGCGACAATAATTATACCTTTTGTATGGTCATTTCAGTGCTAAGACGAAGATTTCAATGGTTAATTTTTGAAGGTTTCTCAAGGAAAAGCAAAATTGCGCCCCTGTAGGTCAGGGGTGCCCTTCTTTTTGAAGGCCTAGATTTTGTGGTAAATGCTCATGAATATAGTCAATCTCTTCAAAATTACTCTATTTATTCGATGAGCTATCCTGCAAGGCTATCCAAAACTCGTAACTCCGGTAACTGGCGACAAAAGTTGAAGATTCTAGAAGTTGCAGTTTGCAGAAGCTTGTCACTTTTCAGCTTTTGCGCCCTTGTAGTTCAAGGGCGCACCTCTTTAAGGGGGATTAGATCTTGGTATTCCTGATGGTTGATGCATCTGATCTCTTCACGACTAGTCTGTCTATCCGACAAGTTATCGAATGCAGTCATTTGAGTCCTAGAATTCCGGTAGTCGACGTCAGAAGATGAGTTTGCAAAGAGACTTCATATCACAGAGCTTCCTCAAATGGTGTAATTGCACCCCTGTAGCTCAGGGGTGCCCTTCAAATTGACCCCTGAGATGATTGAAATTGCTGACGAGGTCTTCCTGACATCTGTGCTACTCTAGTTCAGCTTTGCGATGCACCAACTTGCTTGTTAATCCAACATTCTGAAAGATCGTGGCAGAGATTCTACCAGGCACGTAATTTAGCGGGCGGAGAAACATGTAAATTTCATCGTACTTCTGTAGGCCAGGGCCGCCTAGCCTTTAGGCCTATCAAATGAGGTTATTGACGTTCGAAGTCTTCACGGGACTTGTGCGCAATTACTCCAGCTATCCAACGAGCCTAGCCATCAGTGTCTGGGATTTGGCAAATGCTCGTACGTGCAAGGTCTTTGTGAAATATTGAAAAACGAAGATAGCTCAGAAAATGGCCGTCTGGTCGTCTATTCTATCTTGGGAAAGGCGCCTTTCTATTTGAGGTCTTAGAAGCAGTTTTCTTGCTTCATCACTTCTAGAGACTTTTCTCGTAGGTCCTTCTGGCTACGCGTCGAGATATACGGTGCTCGAATCGGGCTATCCCAGCTCTAGATATCAGTGGTTAAAGTAGGGCATCTGGTTGAGAGTTCTTTCGTCAAAATGGTGTTCGTGCCTTTTTAGGCCAGGGGCGCCCTTACTTTTGGGGTCCTTAATGCAGCTTTTAGATGCCTTGCATATATTCGTTGGATGCGGAATACCTCTAGTCATGCAGTGAGCCTGTTATCCAGTCAGCAGCATTCACCATTCGTTGTCAGCAGCCGTTTGAAGTGTCAGATGGCAGCTTGGGAACATGGTTAAGTCTGGTACCTGAAAATCAATTTAATCAAGGGTGCCTAATTCTTTGAGCTGTTAAATGATGGATTTTGCAGTGATGACTCCCAGCAGACATTTCTTCCTTGCTCTACAGGCTTCGCGATGAATACACCTGCTCAGTCTCAGCATCATCTGGTCACTCGAAAATCAGTGTCAAAGATGGCCAGTTATAACTTTGGAGTCAGCTACAAAGTAGGAAGTTAATTAAAAACGTAATATCTTGAGCAAATGAACGCCTATGAGGTCAAATGAGGACTTTTTGAAATCAGTAAAGTTCGCCGGATAGGTTCAAATGCTTTACATGGTTTGTCAGCTAAATAAAATAATATTAAATTTTCAAATTACATGCCAGCATGAAAGGTGGCGATTTTGTCCAAAAAGCTATTTTTGGCGCCCCATTGTGTTGTAAGATGAAATTTGCATGTGGTTGCCAACTCAATATTATTTTATTATTTTTATTTCGAACTTCGACTCAGTGTCAGTGTAACTAAAAGGGGTCCAATCAGAGGCCTTCTATTTTAGTCATGGTTTTAAATCTTACAGTAAACAATATGGTGCAAATTCTCTTTATTTAAGCATGGCGCCTATCATTAAACAATCATTCAGCTTAAGAAATTCGTATTTCGTCAGAGCAGAGGCGAGTTTTCACAGGTTGGGCGAATTCATCATCAGTATCCAATGATGATTGCATCAAACAAATTTTTCTTTGCAGGTTTAGGTTCACAATTATCAGCAAGTTTGAAGAACAAGGGCGATTTTTACAGAAAAAGAACATATAAAAAACGTCTTTCGTCTCTTTGGTTCTCAAATTTCTCTCAAAATTCAATTCACATGTTCTTGAAGTTGGCTAATTTTGGCGAGTTTAAACATTTGGATTGATTCTGTATAGCTTCCTCGAATAAAATTCATGCGCTTGAATTTTCAGGAATTTTTAACTCCCGAGCATTCGTTCTCGAGTTTCTAATTTTCTCAACTGAAAACTCTTTGCATGGTCGAGTAGAAGTCATATTTTCGCATTACTAACGTTCTAAATTGTCTTAGAATCTTTTTCTGGACGAAACCCATATCTCAGATTTTTCACCCGAAATAACTCTTCAAAAGGCTATTTTTAGCCTCAGCAGGCTATTTTTAGCTTTCCAGAAATCTTGTCTTAACATAGTCGAGTTCACAGTCAAAAGGCGAGTTTTTCAAAATGCAGTACACTTAGCTCAAATACAGGACCAAATCAATCCTTACTCACGACTTCATCGGGACAGTTGAGATGAATCTTCACAAGGTGCTGCCAGAAGCAATCTTAGATCCAGTTAAGATCAGAGATTTGATTATTTAGAACATTCAGCAGTCCGGGTTATTGGAGGCCGCTTCCATACCTATCTCCGTTCATTGTGTTGAGTTTGTGATGTCTTGTATTAAGCATTACAACTCTTCTACTCATGAGATAGTGTCCGTAGATGGACGAGTTATTTGTAGTCTCAAGCCTTTGGACGTTGAAAGAATTTTCGGTATACCTTAGCACCCGAATAGTCTAGTTATTTCTATGGAGCAGTACGAGCATGCATTCAATGCTGATGTGGACAAGTGCCAGAGTAAAATGGCAGAACGATGGTTAAAGCAAGCAAAGAACATATTGCCAAATAATGTGGGTCGTGGTGAGTACAAGGATGAGTACTCGATTCTAATTAGACTCTTGAATCGTGTCTCAGGTCAATCACATGCAAATGTTGTCTAGCCTTGGATGTATTACATTATTGGTCGCATCATATCTGGGCAGGAACATTATGACTGGGCATCCTTCATCAGCGATGTTATCCACAAGCAGATCACTGGTTTCTTAGTTGCTCATGAGTTTCACATGTGTTCTTATCTCGTGTACTTGATTGCTTATCAGGGTCAGTTCTGAGGACTAAACACTGTGGGCATTCTCAGTGTTCAGAAAGTCTTATCATTATTATGATCAGCTTGAGTTCACTAAGGCTGAATGTCATTTCAAGCGTGTTCACGAGGCTTTCCTGACTTATATAGTGAGAAATTTGGACCGAGAGTTGCATGTTCGTATCTCGGCAGTTGCTAGAGCAGCGCTGGATGGTTGGGCGGATTGGTTTATTCAGTTCCTGACATACACCTACATCCGAGTATATGGATTTATAGGAAATCCAGCTATGCTTCCACGTTATCCTTTGGATAAGATAGTCTTTTTGGAATTCCTGAAGCAGTTACACGATGTTCATCGTCATTTACGCCGCAAGCATAGACCAACTACCAATTTTTCTTTTCAGTTTGGAATGTATTGGTGCAAGATGGCAGTTGATGCCAAAGCCGTAGGACAGGAGTTAGAGAGGTATCATCTCAAGTGTCTTGTTGAGGCTCGTGCCTATGATCTTTGGGGTCATTACAAAACTCGCCTTGCTAGTTGCGCATATCATGGGCAACCATGGAGGATTGTGGGCAAATTACATGAATGACTTCGAGGTTCGCAGATGTAGCTATGGTCGCTTTTCTCTCTCATAGATTTTTGTTTTCTTGTTAGAAGATGTGGGAGATTTATCAGATGATGAGGGAGAGGTTCTTCCTCAGTTTTTTAGGGAGCAGGTTGACACACAGCCATTGCCAGCAGTTGATTGGTATGCTAGGAATACATACTTGATAAAGGTCAAGTAGAGTTATTGAGCGGTATGCTACCTCAGCTGACGAAAGACCAGGGTAAAATTATTGCCTAGAAGCGAGAGCCACTGGTGGTGAATCCTTCACTGCTTCCTCGTCAAAACCCAGCGAGGAAGAAGGTAACCCTCCCAAAAGGAATTGGCGTAAATAATTCAAAAGGCAAGGCACCCGCGATACAAATAAAAAGAGCGTAGACTGACCTATCACGGCCGGTTCAGAGGCCAATTCAGAGTCCGCCAGTGCCTGAGGTTTAGCCTCAAGTTCCTACACCAGTTCGGGAGCAGTCACCAGCCCCAATTCATATTGAATTAGATTTAGACTCCCCATCTCGCAGTGGTTCTTCTACATATTCACTCTCGTCACAACCTCCTGTCGTTAGTATAGACCCTTCTAGTAGCATTGGCCGAGATCAATCTTGGATTGAAGCTCAACTAGGAAGGAATAGGAGGCAGTCGTCCTATGTCCTTAATCATTCAGATTTTGATCAGGTTTACCAGGATGCGCCAGACAAGAGGGTCAAGAACATGGTCCACGTGGAGAGGAATGCCCCAACATGGGGTATGGTCGAGATTTGTAATGTCCCCGTCTCAGCATTGTTTTCAATGACCGTTGGCCTGTTGGGAGCAGGTAGGCTAATTCGAGTAAAATTAGGGTTTCCTATTTTGAAGGATGTCCTTGCTCGGAGTTGGTTGTTTCAATGGCGGATTCTTTCTGGGTTTTCAGAAAGCTTCGCAGTGATATGTTCTTCTTGGCATTCTGAGCATCTTCAGGAATTTACTATTTTTAGTAAATTCTATTTCTGGCAGTTTTCTAGTTGGGTTCGGCATGGTTGACTTCCTACTTTATTTTTGGTCAGTTGACTTGGTCATTATTGGCTTGAGGTACAATTGGAGAGATAAGTTGAACTATTTAATTAAAAAGTCACGTTTTAATATTATATTCGAACGTTGACCCCTTGGCCTAGCCTATTGACTTTATGTTGTTTTGAAAAGTGGTCTTTTTGAGGGTGGCGCCTTCATTAAGATTATTTTATATTTTATATTTTACCCAAGGTCAAAACAAGCTATAAAGTGGACGCATTTATTAAAGTATTGATTTTAATTAAAAGTCAATATTAAGCTTGAAGGAAATGGACGCCATCTTTGAAAGAGATTAGGGTTTTTGACTTGAAGAGGGGTTTAGGGTTTCGAGAAGTCAACGAGAAATTATAAAAGGAAGACTTTGATCATCATTTGGCATCTCATGTCTACAGTATTGTTATGCTGCCGGTTTGGCTTTGGAATTGCTTCGGGGAATGAAGGCCTCCTAGCTCGGGCATCGCTTCTTGTTTGCAAGACAACAACTAGTGGTGATTCAATCTAGTTTGTGAGTTTTTTCTTGGAATTTGTGCATTGTAATCAGCCTTGTAGATCAGTAGTTTTCTGGTTTTGCATATTAGTGGATTTTCTAGATGTTGCATTGTTGCTACAACAGATTCATGTTTTTAATCATAAGTCAAAAAATACAAAAAAAAGTGTTCTGGGTGTTGTTCATATCCCATTGTCTAGGAAGGGCGAATCACTAGTTCAAGTTTCAGATTTTTTAGTTAAGTTTTGAATTTTTAAAGAGAAGTCGAACTTTTCAACTTGGGCCGTACCTCTTGAGACTGTCTTGGAATCCGTGCAAATTAAATCTGAGTCCTTTTGATCAGTCTTAGTGTCTTGTATTGGTCGCCTATGTCTTTAGAGAGCATTGCATTTTATTTCACATCAATCGGGTATTCTCTGAGGAAGTTATGAAGTGAGAGCAAGACATGGCAATTAATAGACCGGGATGAGATTATGATTGCTCACCTGAGTATGGCATATGAATCAGTCACGGAATGCAGAAGATAAAGCTATCTACTCTTGGAAAACACAGTTGGTTTTCAAGGCAAAGATAGAGGAGACTATGGTGTCAGAGTTGGTTGAGAGTAGAGAGCACGTCACTAGTGCACTCGGTTTGTGAGGACCTTAGTATCTCACTTACCGTATCAGATTGAGGGTAGTGCGTATGTTGAGCTTACCGATGTTCAGTCAGAGCTCCAAGCACTCACTCATACTATTTTCAGTGGGGAGACCATTGGCTGTAAGATTAATCAGCTTACAGTCATGTCAGCGTTGTTCGATGAAGCAACCGGGAGGGAAGGTGAACTTGGTCTGGATCACAGTTGGTGAGGACATGCTACGAAGACATAACATTCTTATGGTATGAGCTCTAGATGGTGATGCAGTTAACAATCTCGTTGAGGGATTGATTGCTCGAGATCACAATCAGTAGACTTTAGTTCCTACCTCTCAGAATAGACATTACACACAGGAGTTAAACTTGGCGTTACCTTCTCAAGTTAACTCGTTGTCTCATCTCATGCATATCTATTCTGAGATTAGCTTTATTCACTTGGAGTTTCATTTAGGGTTTTCGTTAACTGATGGTAGTGTTCCAGTTAACTCGCTTTCAATAAGGACGTGCATGCTTGCACAATTGTCCATTTTTAGGTTAGATGTTTGATTTAATTGATGGTAGTTTTCCCGGTTAACTATATAGTTTACTTTATTAGTGTTAAAAAGCGAATAAATCTTGCATGCATTGCAAGTAGTTGACTTAAAGGTGATTTTAGGGTTCCCTACACCTTTTGATGTCTATAAATAAGAGTTTTTGCTCATTTGTACATAACTTTTGCACGAGAGAGAAATATATGCTGTGCCTACCTTGCCTTCAATATTGCTCGTTTTGTATCTGTTCATGCGTTTTTGCTATTAGGATGAATTATTATGCCACTTGGGTTTCATGCAATTATAATGGTGAATTCTTTCCTTAGTTAGATCGACTCTGTTTTGTGTTCGATAAACTTGTTCAGATTGAGCTAATAGATGTGCCACCTTGCCTTCAAGTTGAGAATCTGCACTTGGTTATCGTGTGATGTGTGTGAACAATAAACTTATTTAGATTGAGCTGATAGTTGTGCCACCTTGCCTTCAAGTTGAGAATCTGCACTTAGTTTATCGTATATTGTTGTTTCCAATAAGCCTATTCAAACAAGCGGATAGTTGTGCCACCTTGCCTTCACGTTGTGAGTCTGAACCCGGCTTATCGTCAGATAATCATTCTCACTCGTTTCCTCATGCTCTAAATTCTTGAGGGGATTGGATAGTTTAAGTTACTTAGTTTTGTGAGTTGTATTTAAGCGAAACCAGAAAATACTTAGCTGCAACGTATAGAGTTTGTGTGAAAGCGTTGTACCTCTACAGCTGAGACAAAAAGACAGGAGATAGTTTAGTTTACTTTTCCCTTTTCAAGCATTTTTGCTAAGCACAACGAGGGAGCTTCCCCTCCTAATTTGAAGAGCACTCATTGCGTAGTGTGCATAGCTGTCCGTACCAACTTATACTCCAGAGGTGTTAGTTGTTACGCCAACATGCAAGAAACTCATGGTGAGTGCTTGCACCTCCAACATCTCATCTCTTCCATGCAAGATTTGATGGTTAATACTGAAAATTTATTCCATGTTTGCACTGGTGATGATAGAAGGAATCGAGTCATGGATGAGCAAATGGAAAGACTTGACCCCCTCATGACCAATGCTTTTGAGCTTTAGGAGACCCATCACAATCTTTAGTCAATGGTTCAAGATACTTGCTTTCTAGTAAATCAAATCCATTCTTGACTTCACCAAAGGGTTATTGAAATGGACACTCACAATTTAAATGTGACTATGATTCATAAGGATTTTTTGTTTTCTCTGTTCACTTGTTTCTTTGTTTTTCTGCTTCTTTGTATTGGGCCTCCGAGCTCATAGTTTTTTAAATAATTTTTTTAACTTCATCCAAAAAATATTATTTTATATTATTTATATATAACATGTTATTTTTATTTTATATATATTAATTGCTTATTTTATATATACTCATAATTTGTATATATATAAATTAGGAATATTATGTAATATATATTACATACACAAACCTGTACCCATACCTAGGGGAAAAAATATTGTACCAACATACCCAAACCCTAAACCTATTCTCATACCAGGACTGACAACTTAGCTTATATACCAGTTTGTTCAGCAAACTAGCTCCCAAAACTAAATCCATGTGATAACCAGTGCTCCTCATTGGTGGTAATTCTTCTGATAGATATTTGGAAATGATTTTTGCATAGTCATTCAACCAATCTTTCACTTCACCTAGCATTTTACTTTCCTTATCTGCTGTCCTATCTTGCACAGGCTTGAATGAAAGTTAAGCATGTCTTTCTTCTTTGCCACTTTTAAGAACTGTTTTCCAGAAATAATTAACATCTGAGGACTATTGTTTGCTTACTCCTTCCCGTCCTTCAATGTGGACAAGATGTATTTTCCATTCTTCTCAAGGGTGTACATCTTTCCATTCTTCTCAATTTGAAGTATTCTTCCACTGCAGTGAGCTAATCAATCAACTCCTCTGCATTCAAGGTATAGTGTTGAAACATGGACTTGGAACAGACTTGACGAGCCATTTTTTGTCTTGGACTTGGATTTGGTGCCAAAACTTGGCACAAATGCCACAAAACTGAGCAATTAACAAATATATATAATATATGCAAAAATGTTTTGAATGGTTTTTTTTCAAAGTTTCAAGTTGATTTTCTGATTTTCACAGTTTGACTGAGTCTGACAACTGAGACTTGTGAGTCTACTGACACTCATGAGTTTTGTGAGTCTCTTCTGTTAAACTTGGTCAAATCAACAAGTTGAGGCTGCAGACTTGCTGAGCCTGACTTGGGATTCGATCTGTGAGTCCTCGCTGAGACTTAGCAAGTCTCAACACTATGGTTCAAAGTGCTTGATTAATTGGGAGCTTCCATTTTAGTCCATCTTCTAATTCTTGCAACATCTTTAATGACCCTATCTTCCCCTACATCTAATTACGGTTTGAGTTGGCTCTTGTCCTTTGTCCTTGTCTCTTGCTTCTTCGACATCACTCAGATTGTCTGTCAGTGCAAATCGCTTTCTTCTATCTACACAACATCCAACCTTGCTTGCACAACTCATCCACAACTTCATCCAGTCCTCAATCCTTTTCTACCTTGTCTAGCTGCTCTTTTAGGGGGGCATGTTGACACTTTTGTCAATCAAAACCACTGTGTAGTCCCTCTAATAACAATTCTATGCAAACTGAGTACATGACACCCACAAATTGGATTCAGACCTGCTTTTATACCGTATGTTGCAGACAAAGATTGGAGGCCAACTTAATTAGAGCCCGTCCTTGCACCCATGTCCTCAAAACCAGTCAACACATGTTATTCAGTGTAAAAATCATTGGGAAATAACATCAAACACTGATTTTGCTGCTGGTGTCAAACTGAAAATTGTTAAATGCACATGTTAACTACTCTAAATAGGGTAGTGCACAGAACAAGCTACATGTAATCCCTCTAATTGCAATTCTATGCAAACTGAGTACGTGACACCCACAAATTGGATTCAGACCAGCTTTTATGCCATATGTTGCAGACAAAGATAAGGGGCCAACTTAATTAGAGCCTGTCCTTGCAGCCATGTCCTCAAAACCACTCAACACATAATTGTTCATAGTAAAACTAAAAATCATAGGGAAATAACACCAAATACTGATTTTATTGCTGCTATCAAACTGCATTAAATATGGTAGTGCACAGAATGAGCTACAAAAAATGTTTGTTGCTGCAAAAATGACATGCTAAAGGCAGAACAAACAGAATGACAGAAACAGATTATTCTTCCAGTCTTAACTTTAATGCTATTGTTCTATTCCTGTGACAGAGTCACCACTTACAATACAACTCACTACCACAACTACAGAATGCCTTGCCTTAGGCTACTGAAACTAGCTGTTAACATAATAGTTGAGGCTCATTCACAACTACAGAACACAACCAACAACTACTGAAATGTGTGCACATGTCCCTTTTTTAGCTCTCCTGCTTCAGTATGATTGCCTTATCCTTTTTCATCCCTCTTCCCCAAATGATTCAGAAAGCCAATCAAATGATGCGATGTTCAGTAGTGGACAAATGACTCTTCGTATCCTATTGATTCTTGTCTTCATCATTTCTGGAGTGTAATCATTGTGTGACTCTTCATTCAATTAATCATGAGCAGTCTGACAATTGTTTAGTTTTCATTGTTGTTTTTTCTTTTCCATATCATCAGTACCCTGCCCATGACATCTTCATGATGCCCCCCTTTTTAAAGAGTTTGAGTTTTCGCAGGTGGCTTTCCACAACTGGAAGGCTGCTAAATACTGAATTTCTATAGATATGATCACTGTAACGGAACAAATCCCATTGCCGGTTCTTAAACTCTTCCAAAGCCTGTGCCTGCAACTCACCAATTTTTCTTGACTCAAGCAAGATTGCCGTTTAGCCCATATATGCTCCTGCATCAATTCATGATAGCATAATGTTCCAAAAAATGGGGTAAAAGAAGTAATATATTTTCCTTTGCACGTCCAAGTTGGCTTAGTGTTTTAGTTTTGTTGAGTTGAAGCCTGGCTAATATGATATGAAGTATTGTTGGATGGCTCTTGCGATGCAAATTCAGTCAATCACTTGCCATTAGGAAGATGTTATGCCTCTTGCAAGCTAAGGTGATTTCTTTTTATCTTTGGAGCATGCTGCGTGAGAGAATGTAGCTCAGTTGTCTCTAAACAGTACTTGATGAACTGTCCCAAAAATGAGGTTGAGTCTGCATATGCCCATTGAATGCTGTGAATTTTAGAAATTAAAGTCTTGTATGCACAATTTGACTGTCAATGTGGCAGGAGTTACTGAATTTGTATGCATACCTTCGTTTACCAGAAACACAAAATTCTCTCAAGTCTTTTCCTCCATAAAATTTGTCAGTGATGCCTCTGTTGAATATGTAATGACATGTAATATCAGGCACAGGAATTTTTTACAGAAATATATATTTCAGATAAGAACATTTTCTAGAAAAGTTGATAACTGTGTCTACTATTTTCTTATTCATGCTCCAGTATTTTGTTGGAAATCCTCTGTTAATATTGGATTGCATGTTTGGAGTCTTTTCTTATTTTGGTTTTCAGATCTCTGGTTCTCAGGGCTTTGGAAGTACAAAATATCAGGCAGTGTAGTTTCATCTTAGGTCCTAGATACATTTTAGTTCTCCTAGAATTTCTGTCGTGTCTGTTTCCCATCTGGAATTATTTATCCATCAGTTTATGCTTTCTGGGGCATTGTTCTTCACAATATTACAATTTTGTGATGCTCTCAGATGATGGTTTGCATGGATGTTTAAGTCTCAGCGGATCCATCTTCTAATTTTGTAGAGACTTTATTAATTTAAAGAAATATTTTGCTTTCTCAAAAGAAGAGGGAAAAAACAGAAACATCTTTGATACGATTGAATCTTTGAACTGCTTTATAACTGTGCAGGTAGCTTGACCAAATTGAGCTCCTTGACATTTCTTACGCCAATGTTTGCATCTATATTTGGGTAAACCTTTAAACCTAACTGGGTTATTAGAATTTTTATGAGGCTTTGATACTTGAAATTGTTGACAATTACAGTCTATTTTCCTTTCAAATGAATTTTCCAATTCCATTGATCAAAAAGGATTTTAAAAAGTATTTTGAAGATGAACACAGCTGAAACTAATACTGCTTTAATCTGATAACAACATTACGGCCATTGCTCAAGCTCTTGTATGCAATTTTTGAGTGGTTAGGCAATTTCTCAGATATGGATTACATTTTTTTGAAGTTAGAATATTTGTTCAGATAATCAAATTTTTATGATCTCCTTGTATGAAAATTTCCCAAATGAGTCTGCATGTTTCAACTTCCAAAGTTTAATACTGGCTATTTTGCTTTTATTCCCGAAATTTTATTAGATGGTTGGAATTTCAGCACTGCTAAAGTATTTAAAATATAGATGTGTAAAAGCTATCTCAGAATTTGAGATAACTGTTCACAGTTATTCAAACTTTTGAACATTAGAATTGCCAACTAGGCCATTCCGTGTTAAAATATTTTTTTCTTTCTGGAACGCACAAGGTATATAAGATCTATTGCACCTTTTCCTGCCTTTCTTTTGGTTTCATTTCACGATTATTTTCTTCCCCTTCCGTTCCTTAAATTTTTTAAATATCGAGTTAATCCAAGCCTTAGGCAGATATTAAAAAGTTATGACAAGTATAATGTTTATCTGACTGAACTTCTGTTTTGTGATAACAGATATTTCTTCTTGGACGAGACATTTTCCCCAATTCAGTTGCTAGGGGCACTGATAACAGTCGTTGCCATCTACCTGGTTAATTCACGGGCTAAAGTTCAAGCAGAAAGTGAATAACCAAGAAACTTTAATGAAGGTCAATTCCAGAGTGGGGGTAACTGTTCAAATTCATGACGGTATTGGAGCATGGAATATACACTTGCATTTGGAGATCTACACAAGAGACACAAGTAGAAATATCCTTACATCATGCAACTTCTTATGCTTGAGAAACACACACAAAGCCGTTGAACCTGCATGCAAAACAGTGATACCTACTAATGACATTTTGAGTTCAAATTTTACCAGTATGTGTATATACGTCCTAGGGATATATTTCTACTTCACAAGAAGTGAGAACTTTTTTATGGTCTACCACAGATGTAGTCCATGGTGTTTCACAAAATGCTTCTGGTAGAACTTATTGATTAGATTTCTGTATCAAGTAAAGATGATTAGTTCACGCTGTCAGAAAAGATGCAGGAGTTGGGCTGGGAATTTGAGGCTTTGATCCTTGAACAGTCATCATTTGAACAATGGCATTGAGAAATGTAGCTGCCATGAATGCATATGAACCTCTCAAACTTTTTGTATGAAATATAAGATCAAGAACTTGTATTGAATGATAATTATTTTGGACCTGTTTCTTCCACTAAACTTATTTTTGGCGAGTGCGTTTGACGAGTGAGTTTTTTTCTTCTATCGTATGCTTTTTTTTTGAGCCATACTCATTAAAGAAGATTGAAAGCTTCTTTTAAGATAGAATAGCTCAGTTTTTTAATGGGGCCACACCCTTAAAGCATAAGAACAGTTCGTACAATATTGCCATAGATGGCCTTGATTATGATAAACTATAGCTAAAGAATATACTCAAAAACACTAATACATACTATCAAGCTAAAAAGGAAATGCACCACAAAAGGCACAATTGCCAATATATGCTTTCATAACAATTAAAAAACACACCATCATGAACAATCACACAAACCCCCATCCCTGTCTACCAATCATAGCTTCCTCTTGATCAACTACACCATCCTCTACTCAATCCAAACTCGTGGAGCACCATCCATATTTACATTGATTTGGATTTCTCCTACAAGAGGTAGAAAACGTATACAAAAATGCATATCTTTGCAAAGTTGAGCACAATGGATAGAACTACCACAACAAATTGGAATGGAAAGGTCACTCTCCTTTTTGCATAGCCTTTGTGATGGGTGATATGTTGGCTTGCAAATACTTTACTAGTGTCAGAAAAATTCTTGTAGAATGCCTATTCTTTGACAGAGTTCCTCCATTTCTTCATTCCCATGCACCATAGTAGTAGATGAGTCTATTGACTCTACTTTCACTAGCCCTAATGCTTCCTTCCACATATCTCCTTTGGGATCCTTTGTATACTTAGTAACTTCCATATCCTAGAATTGATTGGTCATAAACATCTTCAACAAATAGAACTGCTTTGTGTCAAGAACCAGGAGTGCCAAATTTGTGACAAAATTGCCACACATGGAAATTTTCTTTCTATTTCTTGCTTCCAATCTGCATTCTCTCAAGACTTTTCAAACAAATCCCAATGCCATTTCACTCTCATAGCGAAAGATACGCCTTAGGTGGAGAGTCGAAACGATAGCTTCCAATTTCAAATCCCTTGCCTTTGTCTATACTCCTCTTTTTGGCCATGCTTTCATAAAACATGAATTCTCCATTTCCTACAATAAAACCATAAGGATAGTGAACAACCAGATCCACGTTACACCACAATAAAGCAACACTATATAAGAGCCAAGAGAATCCACTACAAAAGAGCCCACTAGGGTTGAAACCATCTCCAATAAGCTATAGATTAACTAAATATCATGATTAATAGTCCTTCAACCAGTAAAAGTGAAATCACCAAAAGACATTAAAATAAATGTAGTATTTACTTCATTTGTTGACAAATTTCAAACAGATTTGGAATGTGGGGTCGTTTATGCAAAACCATCCTAAATCACAATTGACTTTCATGGAGGGCATTGATGAATGCTATTTTCTATATCTTGCTAAGAATTAGGATGAAGGCTATACTCAACCATTAGAGGATCATGTTCCATCCCCACATCAGCTAAATATTTTTTTTTTTGCAAAATTTGCACTTCTTTGAT
>VDFB02015877.1:0-21074 GCA_007258455.2 Sequoia sempervirens
GTCATATCATATTGACTTCACTAATCTTTGTCATTACTCCATGCAATCCTATTGTAAAATCAAGCGGAAATCCACATAGTGTTGGCCTCCCTTACTTGATGCTGCACAAATCTACACATAAATTCAAGATTTAAATTAATAGTTCATGGGTGATAATAAATATGAGGCCAACATCCATTTTTAAAAATAATTAAGTTAGATAGTCATTCTTAAACATAATTAGTTTAACAGTCTAAGCTTAATTTTGACTAATAAAAATAAGTTCTCACCTTTTTACATGGATGAGTTGTACAATTAAAATTGGCTATTTGATCAATAAACTAAATAATATTTAAATACAGTGGAGGTGAAACTCCTTGCTAGAGGAAAATTATCAACAACCCTAGAGACTTGAATACTTCCCTATGTAAGCTACAAGTTAGGTAAGTTTTTATCATGACATCCTCTTTGTTTCACAAATTTTTTTTTTAGTGGATGTACAAAATTTGCACAGCAAGAATTCACTAGAAGATTCAAGATCCTCTTAGGAACAATGATCATATCGTGAAACCCTAATTATATACATTAGATGTTTCATAAAATTGACATTATAACCCCTATACAACACAAAAAAAATTAAAAAAATGACAAAATGGAAAATATAAACAACAAAAATTAAGCAATTATATTTCTTGTAACTACTATGATGTCTCTTCATTTATCTTTTATATATGTTAATGTAACACATATATTCTATGTGAAAAAATATATGACTTTAGATAATAATCTATAATCTTGAGCTACAATACATAACTTCATGTAATGTCCCAACACAACTCACCAAACAACATGAAAAAACTAGGGCTTTGTGTAAGTTCTTACAATAATATTTATAGTTAGATTGTCTGATTACTTAGAAAAAAATAGGTTGCTTCATCCAAAGTAACCAAACTACAATCTATGACTTAACAAGGAAGCTACTTGAATTAGAACAATAGGTTAGTTTTCTAATATTTGAAAATAATTAAGATGATTATGATAAGAAGATTACACACCACACACAACCTCATAGAGCCTAACTCATTTAACAAAAAAGTCAATGACTTGTGCATTAACAAGAATAGTTTTGCATAATATATATTACAACTTGCACATCAACACCCTCAACAACATATTTCACACATTATATTACACAACAATAATGAATTTTCACAACTCACAAAATGTCATGGACAAAAAAGTTGATTTGAATATAAATATAGAATACCTTGTGCAATAATATCAACTTGTGCAATTCACGTATTGGTTTACACAACAATATATTGAGGCTTGCATAACACAAGAAATGACTTACACAATAAGAAAAAAGAAGCTTGTAAAACAACATAGAATATGAAGACAATAATAGATTTGAGGTAAAATAAATAACAAAGATAAAAAAAATAAATAATAACTTAGAACCTCAAAACCTAATGACTCCTCAAATAGAGCTTGCAATGAAGTGCACCCAAAACCCCAAATTATTTTCTCTTTGATGTGTTGATGGAGGAATGTGATTCCTTATAAAACCAACAACATGATGGTAGGATTGATATGATTGAGTGATAAAATGGGTAGCATAAGGGTATGTTGAAGATAGATTTGATAAAAATTTCAACAACATAAGGGTATGATGAGACTAGATGCAATAGAAATTTGGGAAGCATAAGGATATGGAGATGGAAAATGCTCAAATAGGATGAGATACCTCTCACTGATTAAATTTCTAAGAAGGAAATGAAGGGCCAAGATAGATATATTGATGGATGGTCATGATTGATTGAGGATTAAGTTTTGGATTAGGATTTGGATCAAAGTTGTAGTCATGTGACAAGTGTCACATGAGGGATAAGGGATAGGTTTAGGATTTTATTAGGGAAATAATAGGGCACATCATTATGTGAATGGTTGAGATTTGGAGATGTAGTATAAATGGATGCATGAGATACAAAGTTAGTTTGAATTTTGTATCATCTCACATGTGAGAGGATAAATATGGGAGGGATACTTGTCACATGATGACAAGTTTAGATTGTGATCCATGTGAATTGAATCAATGGATAGGATTAAATGGGAAAGGACTGAGGAATAAAATGGAATTAAATATTGGATGAAAAGGTAATGGGGATTAATTAGCCTAAATTGATCAATTAATTAAGAATTTAATTTATTTATTTAGTTGGAGGATTTTGGGGATAATAGGTGAGGAATAAGGGTAATGGATTAATTAATTAATTAAATAATGAATATTTATTTAATTAATTATCTAGGACAAGGTATAATCAAGCGTGGTCAAGGTATGGTCAAATTTTAGGTGTCTACAAAATATTTACACAATGATATAAAAAACTTAAACACTAAGGAATAGCTTAAATTGCAACATAAACAACTTACACAATAAAATAGGTTGTGTCTTGCACCTCAATATAATTCATGGATTTCATACTAGTGTAGATCATGACATAGACGACGTCTTTGTAGGCATGTAAAATAATAGTATGCTCCCCTAAATTTATAGGATAGGGATGTAAGAGGATAGGGGATGTGTTTCTAGGGATTTTTAAGGATTTTTGAAGGGATAGTAGGAGACGACTCTTAAAAAATTGGATTATGTAGATATGAGCATGAGTTAATACATACATGTTTGACAAGTGTGTATATTTAGGTGAGGTATTTATTATTGAAGTATTTCTAAAGCCTTTAAATTTTTATCTTCTACTATCAAACTCATTAACAAAGAGTAATAATCAAGTAAAAAGATAACTGGTTAAATTCTAGTTTGATCTCATTTGGGACACAAATATATGAGATAGTTTTATAAGTTGTTAGTATAGGGCATGATTGATAAATTTTTACATTGTGAAGGTGATATTTCCTACTCACTATGACATGTATCCAACTATATAATGATTATAGCATGCCAAAATTTTCTATGGCAGTCCTTGCATACCGAATAAATTGTCCAATGTATGAAGCAAGATAATTCTTGATTGTGAATTTAGTTATGAAGATGAGATTTGTAGAAGGGGATATGTATTTTGTAGATTTTATGAGCATGATTAACCATTGGTTTATTACTTGGTTAGAACTATAGTTCGGTGGGGATTTGGTGGCAATTCTCCTAGTGGAGATGAGGGGTAGCACCCATCATGGGGGTATAGAGGTAGATCCCTCACCACCAATCCCAAATCAAGACCTTTAAAATCACATAGACCTTCATGGAATCATCAATTTCATATTTTTTATAAATATTTGATGGGTATGTATAAACCAATGTATTGAAAGGTTGTAAGTTTTTTTATATCTAAAATGTGCTTGGGAACATCAGGGGATGACTAGCTATCCCTCAGATAGTTGGGGGACGCTATTCATCCCTTAACATACCTAGGAATTCTCTAAAAAGGTCATATGTATTGAGGATTTTTCTATTTTTTGTAAAATAAAGATGAGGTCGAGATGTTTCTTATTCATGCCCACATCCACAAAATATCCCCTTTGAGAGATGAGGTCATATTTATAAAAGCATATGAATAATATAGGTGTCTTGTACAACCTTCAAAGGTTATGGCAGACATGAAGCCTATGTATCTTTGAACCAAGTTAAAATCCTATGAGGTGAAGGATGTTAAAAATATAAATTATGTTTAGTCACACCTAACATATTTGTTATGTAAATTTATGTCTCATGCATGGGACATATCTCTCCAAGCATGATACCTATTTAAAGATCTTTGAATCTATCTATTTGTAAATATAATATCAATTCAAGCTCTCTAATTTTAACAATTGGTATCAGAACCTCGTTGTTATAGAAGAATTTATAAAAATAAAAATTGTAGTTACAAACCATTGAGAGTGATTATTTGTGTTTATAGAGAGCAGGTTGAAAGAGAGGTGAGATTGCTAGTTTAAGTTTTCCAACTATAATAAGCATAATTCATTGTTGAGATCATAGCTACACCAAAGAATAAGGAAGTTTTAATTTAGAAGCCGCTTGAGTAAATAAAATCACCCAAGATAAGGATGAATCAGACATATCAAATTAGGGATAAAAGTATTATTCTAGCTATAGTTTGAAGAAAAAAAGAGCCTTTCTTCAAATTTTATGGATAACAGCCCAAGTAACACTCTCAATTTATCAAGTACATCTAACTTCACTTGCAATCGAGGAATGTTACAACCTATGTGAAAAAACTTGAATTATTTAAATCTCATCTTCTTTACTTTTCTAAATCTCATTTTGTCTACTACTGTAAGAAATTGTAATGATATCCCCATTGAACTTAAGTGACATTTTTAAAGAAAAAAATTAGATTTTTATTTCACAAGATGGACCTTTTTTATTTGATCAAGCTTAGATACAAAAGTTAAAAATAGTTATGTTAAATAGTTTTATGTTGTTGGATCTTGTAATGAAAATGATCCAAAATATGCCTTTTCATTTGTTGAGATTCTACTGAGGATTGAATTAATTGTTGAGCTTAAGAAATTGTATGAGGAGTTAATTGTTGAATAGGTGAAACCTAGAAAAATATATATAGGGAGGGGGTTCTAATATTTTTGGGGGATAGAACTAGGGTTTAGGACCTTTCCACCTATTTTCCTTCAAGTTTCACTCAAGGAAACCCTAGATATCTCAATCCAAGGATGAAATAATGGAAAGAGATCTGCAATAAGGTGTCCTAGGGTTTGATTAAAGAATAAAAGGGGGTTCACCTCCAAGCAAGGCTTGGAAAGACAAGAAAATGAAACTAATATGTAGACTTAAGTAAATGACCTAGAAATGAACTCAATTCAAAACAGTAAATTGAAGATAACACATAGGTGCACTTGGAAATTGAAGAAGCTTGAGTTGAGGTCTGAAATGTTGGAAATACTGATATGTGAAGCACACTAGGACTCTTACGCTAGTAGGGGTGATTTCATCCCAGTTTAGGGTTTCGAGCCGAAATTAAAATTTGAAACTGCTGAATCAGAATCTATAGAAAAATTCCAAAAAATAGGTATGTTGGGGCTCATACGCAACAAGTTGAAATTTATTCCCAGTAAGAGGGTTGTTCCACAAATATGATGTCCTTTAGTTCTTTCCTTTAGCTTCTCTCTTGTCAAATATTTGATTCTAAAACACTAAATTATTCCTTGTAGATGACTTTCCATGATCTTGCAATGTAGATGACAACTTTGATAATTTACAACTTAACAAGTTTTCTCCAATCTTTCTCTTCAATGGATATCCAACCTAGATCTGCAAATCACACATCAAAGAGAGGGAAAAATGTTTTTTTTTTTAGTGGATAGGGGTTTACCTTGGTCAAACCCCATTTTGGTAATCGAACCTTGAAATGAAATCAAATAGAAAGAAGGAATGATGAATGGACAATAAGCTATGTTGCAACTCACCAAACCCTTGACCAAAAGGATGCATACTTGTAGGTAATGGATAACATGAGTGTGGATCTCGACTCTTTCTTGTATGTTATGGATCTTGACTTGAATGCTTGCTTGAATAATGAGATACCTACATCACAAATGTTAGCTCAAAAACAAACATGATGCATGATGACTTTGGCACGATGCTTGATTATTGAATATAGCTCCAAAATTCTTGATAAACACTCTTGAATTCTCTTGAATTCTCTATAATGATCTCACTTGAATTCTCATAGGATCACTTAACTTGCTAGGAGAAAATATATGAAACAACCTTGTATTTATACTTGTTTATGCCAAATTTCTTGAAATTACAACACTACAAGCCGACATCAGATCTAGGAGAATAAAATCCTGCCAAGAATTGAATTCAAAATTAGGTCCAAGCTAAGTGGGATTCATATGCTAGTTGTGGAATATGAGTCCCAGAAAGCTAGAAGTTTAGGACACAAATTTCAAGAAATGTTATGTTTTATGCTAAATTCAGGTTTAGGCCCCGAAACTTAGGTGGGACCCATATGCCCAAGGTGGTGTATGAGTCCCAAATCACTAAATCTGGGCCATACAAACCAAAATCACTAAATTATGATTGGTCATTACATATGTTTCAGGATTATCTTGGGAAAGATACATTAATTGAGGCTTGTGGATGCAAAATAAGACTAAATAAGGCATGAAGAAGCCCAATTTTAGTAGGGAGGGCCCAAAAAAGTGTGAAAATGTAAAGGGATATATTTTACTACACTAGATTTATCCCCCACTTTAGTGAGAGGATGAAATTTCTTCAAACTCACACTAAAGTAGACAAAACTTGCATCAAGAGGGGTCCAAATGTACCAATGCTAGTGAGATAGAAAGACAATGATCAAGAGGGTTGCGCAAGCCCCCAGGACTAAGATCCTATGGAAAACCAACATAGGAACAAAATAACACACATGCAAATAATGTAAGGAGCAACAACAAGGTACAAGCATGCACTGCCAAAGATAAAGAGAAAAGGAAAAACAAAAATAAAACTAAAGGGGTGGATCAAGTTTCAACCATTTGTCTTGTACATTGTGGATCAAATCTAAGTTATTTGTCCAAGAACGTCTACAAGTGGAACATGATATCCACTATGCAAACCAACACACGCTCACTAGGGCTAGTGGAACCTCAGGCTGACCACTAGGTGATCCCCAAGCGAGACACATACACACGTGGTTGGTATGCACTCACATAGACAAGCAAGTGGCTATGGGAAAGTCACGCCTAAGTTCAGCTCCCATACATACAACCATACCAAATCTATACCTCTTGATAAATTTGATAAGGTGCCACACAACAATGAACTTCAAGCTCCATGGGGCAAGCAAAAATTCGTATGCTTGACACCCATGAACAAACAAGATGGCTCCACAGGCAATCAAAGTCTGCTATGCAAGGTGGCCATATAACATATATTGTAAATGCAAAAGGTAGTGTAAGGTACGTTCAAAGGAGTTTTGATTAGTTCATGTAAGGTATTAACTTAGGGAACATTGTGCCTAATGTCTCCAAGAGAGAACCAATCGAAGAATATAAGATTCACAACTTAGGGGATGCAGTGTGTTGCATCAAGCCACTAAGAGGAATATAATATGCTTAAAAGAGATCACGCTCTTGAGGGACATCACACCCAATGCCACCACAAAGAGAAAGACACATCGCATGAAGTAAGAATAATACACAATGAAACATGAAATGCAAAAGAATAATGCCAGTGTATGCCCCCACTTTAAAAAAAATGCTAAACACCATGCTGTGAGAAATTACTTTAAAGTAGCAAATGATAAATGCTAACATTAAAAAGGACATGAGAGATTATTTGGAAATACCTATTCTAAGTCATATGTTTCCAAATGAAACAATGAAATCCCAAAATCACACAACGGATCCATGGATTCGGGGTCAGTATGTCTTTGCTACAATGTTGTATAGAGCTCAGAACTGTCATAATTCCCCAAATACTCATGGAACATGAAGAATGGCATAAAGAGAATGAAAACAAAGAAAAACCTTTCGGGTTAGTTCATGGAAGAGACCTAAATGTTTTGATGCCTCAAGCGTCATCCCAAAAAGGAAACATAAGAAAAATAAAAGATAAAGGAAAATATTTTGGGTCAACATGGAAGAGACCTAAATTTCTTGATGCCTTGCATCATCCCCAAAAGGAAAACACAAGACAAAGAAAAATAATAAAGAGAAAGCTTCTGGGTCAACATGGAAGAGACTTCAATGTCTCAACTCCTTGTGTCATCCCTAAAAGGAAAACACAAGACAAAGAAAAGAATAAAGAGAAATCTTTTGGGTCAACATGGAAGACGTAAATGTCTCGATACCTTGCGTCATCCCCAAAAGGAAAAAACAAGACAAAGAAAAGATAAAGGAATTTTTTTTTGGTCAACATGGAAGAGACCTAAATGTCTCAATTCCTTACATCATCCCCAAAAGGAAAACACAAGACAAAGAAAAGAGAAAATGTTTACAACATAGAGAAGAATGTAGATACAAATAGAGGAATGCACAAAGAGAAAGATACATCAAATAGAACAGTACGGGGAGATCACATTACACACATGCAATCACACACATAACATGAAAAAGAAAAAAAAGACAAGACTAGTAAGGAACATGTGAGTCAACCTCTAGCAAGTCATCCACATCCCAATCATGTTCATCATATACAAAAGGCAGACAACTAGCCAAAGGGGCCACAACAATTGTAGTACTAGGGTCATCACCAAGTTCAACACTTTGTCTAGGAGAATTGTCATTTAAGCTCATAGAAGAGGAAAACAATGTATTCAATTCATTATGCACTTGTTCATAAATTTTAGCAACCTCATCATTGTCATCCAAGTTAATCACACCGGGAGGTCGAATGATAATGTCCAAAGAAGGATTTAGCTCTTGTTACGGTTGAGATATATGATTTTTTTATTGCGGTGAAGAGGGAGACTCATTTTGTATTGCTTCAGTAAAGTTTGGATTTTTATTTTCTTTGATGTTTTCTTCATTTAACCTTCGAGCAAGAGCATGACATCTACGCCTACGTTCTCTAGCATTTCTGTTTCTTTTAGTATGATTTTCAAGTTGTGTTTGTGTAGGAGAGGGTCTATCAACCATAGGTTTCTTTTCTTCCCTAAGGGGAGGAACAAAAGAGGCCATAGGAGGTTGTTCAACCACTTTCTCTTGAGCTTTATAAACTTGTTTAATCTTAGGAGGCATGACGGGATTGTTTTCATTATCCCTTGGTATTTTGTAGGAGATAGGCAAAGAATCTTAGGTTGCTCTTGGTTATTTGGAATGTCTTTTGGTTTAGTCATGGTTTCAACATCGAGATAATGGAGAATGAGACATCTAATTGTTTTAGTCCGACATGTAGAGGAAGGGTGATCGATCCCATTGTAGGGCAAGTGAAACCATTATTTGTTTTTATCCATGCTTTTAGTTTATCATATGTTTCTTGATAGAGTTCATGCACAAGTAAGAATTATTTGGTGATCACATTCTCTCCATAGGTGGGATCAATTAATATCCCATTAGTGGGCTTGCCAATGATTCGACTAGCTATGTAAAGAGGACCATCAAGTGCATTTCTAATAATATCTTTAGATGAGAAAGCAATGTCAAGAGGGTTTTTAGTTTGGCCCTTATGAGGTTGAGTTTCGATCAATGCAACCAAACCATCGATAGTATTTTGTTCATTAGTATCTATAGGACCTTGTTTATCAATATCCATGTTGTCATCATCCATGTCAACATTCATCACATCATTCTTCATAGTTTCACTAGATTTGACAAATGAAATGTTATGATTTGGAATAGGGTTGGTAAAGATTTGAAAATTTTGGTTAGGAGGGGCAATAGCTTATTTCCTTGATCATTAACACCTCCAACATCAAGTCAATCAAAATCAGTGAGGTGTTGCACAAGATGTTTAAGACGCTTACAATGCTCCATGATGTGTCCATTTTGTCGGTGATAATGGAAAATAGGAATTTGATCTAAAGTTCAGAGGTAAAGGCTTATTAGGACTAGGAGTTTTAATGAGAGGTAAAGTGATCATTTTTTGTTCTAACAGTTGCAAAATTGTGCTATGGAGGGTATCAGGTAAGGGAGTAAATTGTCTAGCCGGATCCCAAAATGTGAAAGGAGTTGTATTCCTTATAGCAGCTACTTGGGTATCAACATGTTGAGTTTTTTGTTGAGGGTGATTAAGTTGAAGGAAGCCTTTATTCCATTTTCTAAAAGGTTGATAATTTTTTGGTTTGTGGATTCAGACTTCTTAGGACGACTAGAGGTGGGTTTTGTTTCATGACTACTAACCAAATTTTGATAATCACAAAGGGCAGTACACAAGTGTATGAAAGAAGGAAACTTCATCATGAAAATATTATCTTGTATCTTAGTTTGCAAGTTATCAATGAACATCTATTGAAGGTGAGGAGAATATTTACGTCAATTTGGGAATAAACTGATTGATAACATGAAATAAAGTCAGTAAATTTTTCATCATCTTTTTGCTTGCATCTCATCAAATCGGCTAAGGTCATCTTAGGAGCCATGTGCAATTGGAAATGGTTTATAAAATACTCAAAAAATTCATTGAATGAATGAATTGAGTTGTTTGGTAATGAGTAAAACCATTCCAATGTAGTATCCTTCAAGGACCTAGGGAAAAGCTTAGCTAAGAGCTTATCCTCAAGGAAAAAATCACTACATAATGCAGTGTAAGTGGAAACATGGTTAGAAGGATCTCCTTTCCCCCCACATTTCTCAAACCTAGGAATCTCTAGACCTTGTGGTATTAGTGTTCTCAATATCTCTAAGGATAAGGGATTGGTTTTGAAATAGTATGTAGGTTGGCCACTTTGATTTTGATTTATGGTGGAAATTTGTTTTTGAAGGGATGAAACATTTTGAAAAATTTGGTTTATGATGGTGTCATTGGATGTATTTTGAGATGGAGGTGAATATGGTGGAGGTGTGCATGTGTTCAAGGGAGTAGTAAATGGAATACTTATGGGAGGTAAAGTGGTAGGAGATATAGCATGCGAAGCCACAAAGATATTAGGATTGCTAGTGGAAATACCCAATGTAGGAAAGATATTACTAGTAGGATGCATCGTTGTTGTAACTTGAGGGTTGATATAGGTAGGAATAGAGGCAATTTTTGTAGGAGGAATTTGAGTTCCTCCTTGAATTTGGACATTGTTTGAAGGTATAACACAATTAGTCGTTGAGGTGAGATGTTTTCCAAAAATTTGTACTATGTTAGGGGCAAGTTCTATTCCTTCTTCACTTTCAATCATGTGATGTATGTTATCTACGACAGGGATAGTAGTGGTTGAAATTTTTTCAATACTTAGTTGATTTTGTAGGTTTGCTAATTCTTTGTGGATTTAGATTATGTTTTCTTGGGGAATACTAGCAACCATTGTTTCAACATTTGTCACACTACTTGAAGGAAAAGAGTTGTTAAGGGTATAGTCCATACCCAGTGAACTAGTGTCAACACTAGTAATGAAAGAGCTAGATAACCCAAGATCCACGATGATTGCGCTATCGCAGGATGACATGAGTCTCGAACTATGTCTCACTATAGTATTAGCAATAGGACATCGAGTTGTAAAGCTCATGCAAAATACAATCAAGGAAATGCAAGATGCAACTAACACAAGATTAATGCTATTCTATAATTTTAATTCAAATGAAATTAATCTAGATGCAATGAAATGAATGAAATAGAAACTCGGTAAACTGAAATAGAAATGTACAATAACATGAAACTGAAACACAGAAACAAGATTTTCAATGCTGTAAAATGTAATTTAAGATATGAAACGAGATTAAATCACCTAGAGGGGTGTATGAGTACCAATAAGGGTTTTTAAGGGAGTCAAATGTTGATAAACAATCAACATAGTATACCCAGAAATTAGGAAAAATAACCCGCATTGGGACTAAATCGCCCAGAGGGGTGTATGAGTCCTAGATTAGGGTTTTTGCACTAATTTTAGAAAATTCTGAGTGAATGTTATGTTTTTTAGTTTGAATGATGCCTAGAGTAAGTGCAATTACATATTTCAATTAAATTTCAATGGTGCAAGAGGAAAAAATGCAACCTATATGCATTTTCACTAATGCAAGATTAAGAAACCCTAGAATACAAATTAACTAATGCAAGACCTAATGCAAAGTTAATGCAAGCTAGATCTAAGACTATGATGCGCTCCAAATAAAAAATGAGGGTGTTCTAAAGGCTCGGTTCACAAAAATGAAACCTAGAAAAAAATATATAGGGAGGGGGTTCTAATCTTTTTGGAAGATAGAACTAGGGTTTAGGACCTTTCCACCTATTTTCCTTCAAGTTTCACTCAAGGAAACCCTAGAGATCTCAATCCAAGGATGGAATAAGGGAAATATATTTGCAATAAGGTGTCCTAGGGTTTGATTAAAGGCTAAAAGGGGGTTCACTACCAAGCAAGGCTTGGAAAGACAAGAAAATGAAATTGATATGCAAACTTAAGTAAATGACCAAGAAATGAACTCAATTAGAACAATATTTGGAGATAGCATTGGGGTGCACTTGGAAACTAGATGCCAACACCCCTCCCTTTTTGTGCTCTGTTAATCAAGCAATGTTTTCCTATGCTATGCTTCGATCATGTTAACATGTGAATTAATGATGCTTTATGCTTTGATTATGTTAATGATGTTAGCTTTGTCAGTTAGTGACATTGTATTGGTGAAGGGGACGGGGTTGTATCACTCGTTTCGAGTGCCCTACGATTCTGATATTTCCTCTTCACGGTGTGTCTGATCATACTATGTATATATGCACGTTCGACATGCTCTTTGTTGCAGGTTGGCAGGTACATGACATCGACTCCACCTGGTTTCCAGGTCTGAGCGTGTCCATTGACCAACGGAAATTATTTGGGAGATAGTAGCTAGGGTTTCCGAACCAGGTCGTCACCCTAGTCGTAGCATGTTGTTGAGTCGTCGTTGGGGTCAGTTGTTTTATCTTGGTCAGTTCCCTTTGAGTGTGTATTTAATTTCAAGTTAAAGTTTATTTAATATCTTGCGTAGTCTAATTAATGACTAAATGTGTTTAGTTGCAAGCTAAAAGTGATTAAATAGCTTTTGGAAATTATAAATGATGAATGTTTTGTCTTTTGGAGTTGTTGAAGAATTAGTGATTAGTTAATTAATTTAATTGGATTAATAAAATAATCTAATTTCGAATTAGAGTTATTTTATTGATAATTGGAATTAATTGTGGGAATTAATTAAATTACCCCTATGAATTAAAGTGTTAAAAGTTTTAAATGATTTTGTTGAAATAAAATATACTAAAGTCTAGGCCTAGACTTACCATTTTTTGATTTTTTTTTAAATTGAAAGAATTGTATGAAGTACGTTCTAGTGCAATCCGCTCGTCAAAATGTTATGTTGATCAAAAGTTATTAAAATAGTAAAAAACCTTGATATTTAAAGTTTATGGACCAGTTTCATAAAAAAAAATAGAAAAAATAATCCAGTTGTAAAAAAAATTACATATTTGGAATCTGTACTATCTCATCTAAAATGGGTTTTAATTTTTTCAAAAGATTTTGCAAAAAAAATCGTCAGCCATATGTCCAAACTCAATATTTTTCTCTGACATTGTTAGGACCTTCAATTTGCAAGTCAAACCAGGTTAAAGACCTAGGTTCAGATTCCCAATGCTTTTCCTAAACCAAAATACAAGTCAAAAACTTGACCACAAAGAAAATCTAATTTCAAATTTTTAGAAACGAGATCCTGTTTACAAAACGGGATCCCGTTTCTTAATATTAAATGCGGTGACTGTTGACAGGTAAATGGGATCTTGCTTTATAAACGGGAACCCATTCCTTTGTTAGTGGTCCCCACATTTAATATTGGGGAATGGGATCTTGTTTTTTTTAACCATTTTATTTAAATTTACTGTCAAAATTTATTGTGAAGTCTGCAACTTCACATGTACAATCGAGAGTAGTAAAATTGGGCTATTTTTCATCAACTATTGTCTTTACAAGTAGTGAACTTACATTTTTGATTGATTTTTTCAAAGGAGGCATCATGCAAACCATTTTTGAAGTGGAATTGTGTTAGTTTTGTACTTGTTTGGAGGAACAAAAGGTCTTCAACTTGCAATATGGATTGAATTTTTCAAAGGAGGCATGAAGAAAATAGTTTTTAAAGTGGAATTGTGCTAGTTTTCTACTTGTTTTGAGGAACACAAGAGGAATAATTTTGTCCTTATAGGTCTTCAATTTCCAATTTGGATTGATTTTTTTGAAGAATTTCACTATTTACATTCATTTGTGCTTGAGAATTTTATAATCATGGGTTCAAAAACTCGTAATAAGAGGAGGAAGACATTGACTCCTCAAGAAGTTGAAGCAAATAGAGAGAAGAAGAAACAAAGACAAAGAGAAAGAAGAATGAGAATGAAATCAATGAATGATGGGGGAGCATCCAATTCCACAACTATTGAAGATGAAAACATTGAGGAGACCATGGTTGTAGATGAAGCTAATTTGCAAGGAGGTAATTTGGAGAAGAATATGATTATACAAGCAAGTCCTACTATGTCTTCAAATCCCTCTTTCAATGCTATGGATAATGTTTCAATATGCACAAATCTAGGTACATCTTCAAATCCACATGTTAGTGAAATGGTAAATTTGTATGTAGAAGTTTTACAAGATGCTAGACTTAATGATGTTGACATTGACTATATTCAGAGAGATGAAACTTTTATAGAATTTGTTGAAAGTAGAAATGAAAACCATTTTACATTCATGAAAATAAAAATAGAAACGGGTTTATTGATGAAAATAGAGATGAAAATCTAAATCATTTTGAAGTTTGAAATAGAAATTGAAAATGAAGATAAAGATGAAAATCTAGAATGTGATGTTGAATTTAGTAAGAAATGCTTTTTAAAAATTGAAAGTGAGATTGTTTTAGATGATAGTCTTCTGGTCAAATTTCTTGGAGGCAAATAAGAACACATCTGAGATAGAATGTCACAACAAATTCTTTTATCATAAAAATTTCATTTCATTGTCAACTAATGATGCAATTGATCAGAATGCAAAAAATGAGGAAAATAATGAAAAGGTTAGGCTTTTTTGTTAAACCAAAAAGAAAAGATCAATCATTAAAACATGTTATGTCTATTGTTGCTAGTGCCATTCAATCTATTGGGAAAAATAGTCGATCTACAAATAAAAATGCAACAAGAAGAGCTATAACAACTGTGTGATTGAAATATTGGATCAATTTAAATAAAAATCAAACACATTAATAAAACATTAAATCAAGAAAGCTGAAAAGAAACAGAATATGCAAACCGTTATCGCAGCTTCCCAAAACTGTCTTATCTTCCTCTATCTTCAGTGTTTTGTTGTTTTCCAAATAGCTCTTAGATCAGCAGATCAAGCTCAACAAAAGGACAGCTAAAGACCGACATTCTAAAAGGCACACTATGCTGAAATGCAAAAGTTATGCTAAGATGCTAGGATGAGAATATGGCTGTGATATTGAAACTGGTATGAATGCAATACTGATTGCGTGTATGCGTAGTGTATGCGTGCGTAGGTGAGTATACAAAGTGTAACCAAAGCTTGGATTCGTACCAGAATTTATAGAGTTTTCGAACGGATTTGATTGGATGAATCGATCGATGGTCCGGATTAAGCTTGTTTCGAATGAACGGCGGGAGATTTTTAAAAGTGGAAGAGAAGGATGGAAGGTTTCCCATTTCTTTAATTTTCGTCATTGAGTTTTGAAGGGAAACTTCCATTTCGAAGGACGAGATGCGAATTTGGAAGGGCGAGTTAGCATGAGTTAGAAATTAAATAAATATATTTATTTAATTTGGGAAGTGGAGATGAAAATGACAACCTACATAATTAAATAACTCATATTTAATTATGTTTAAAAAAATGAAATTAGGGTGAGGTGGAAAATATTAAAAATATTTAATATTTTAAATTCGAATATGGGATGGAGAATATTCCATTATTCAAATATTCAAAAATATTTAAACTTTAGAACCAAATGATAATTAAATATGAATAAATTATAAAAAATTATTTAATTTAATCAAGCGAAAGATAGAAGGTGAGATGAAGAAGATATTCCCTTATTTAAATATTAAAGTATTTAAACTTTAGAATAGAATTGATAATTAAATATAAATAAATTATAAAAAATTATTTAATTTAATTAAGCGAAAGGTGGAAATGTTAGTAATTAAAATGAAATTATTACGGTAGAAGAATTTAGAAAATGAACGATATAAATAAATAATTAAATTTATTTATATGTAGATGACATTAGAAGAATTAATTAAATAAATCATATTTAATTAATTAACAAGCTTAATCATGACCATTTTTAGACGTATACATTTTTCCCCTCTTTGAAGTGATGTGTGAAACACATTGCTTCAAAGAAAATAAGATTTTGCCCCTGATGTGCTTTTGATATTTCTGCTGATGATGCTCCCTCGTGAGGTAAATTACAAATGAGAGAGAGTGAGTGATTTAGCTCATGATAAATGATGAAAAAGAATGTCCATTTTGAAAATAAAGTCAAATTTACCCTTGTTTGACCTTTAAAAGGTAAAAAGGTTGAAAAAGACAAGTCATTTGCACTTTCGACTTTAGTGAAAACTGTAGTTGTGAGAGTGACATTGTGACATGGAGATTCCATATCATCGCCACCGATTCAAGAGATCGCGCAGATATTAGAGGCCAGCAGCGTATGGACCACCGGTGAGTTGATCTATCCCCTTGTGCGTTTGAATTTTTTCATTTGAATCAAAATTTTCATGTTTTTCCATGGATTTAGATTTTAAAATTACGTTTGCGCGCATACAGAATAGTTTAGGCGCTTTCAAAAAAAAAAGGCGCGCTTAGGGTAGAAACAAATGCACATAGAGCGTAGATTTTGAATGGTATAGGAAAAACCAGTGTGGCGCATCCCGTAGAAACTAGCGCGCATATAGGGCAGGATAGACAATTTTAGGAGTTAGGCGCATATAGGGAAAACAGGCGCGCATTTAGGAAAAAAGCGCATCTAGCAAAAACAATGGCGCTTAGGTTGAGTGAAGTGGTGCATATAGGAAAACGCACATAGAGGGTCTGTTTAAGCGCATCCAGTGAAAACAAGCGTGCATACGGGTTTTAGCGCATATGGTAAAATAGGCAGAATTGATGTTTTGATGATAGTAACATGAAAATGATGATTTGTATTGCTTCCGTGGTCAATAGATAGGTAAATTGTCGTGTCATTGTGCTGATATGGATACAAATGATCAACTGATTAATTGATAACTTTGCTTCCTAGGGTAGAAAACAAAGAGTAAATGATTGATAACTTTGCTTCCCATGAATGAAAAACAAAGAGTAAATGATTGATATGACTTTTGATAAATTTTCTTTCTGCAATAGAAAAAAAATAGTAAGTGATTGTAGAATAGATGTGATATGATATCCGGCTAGATAAATTGATTTGATTTGATTGATAGGACTGATTATGTAATATGGATCATTGATTTGATGTATTGATATGAGTCATTGATATGGGTCTGAGAGAGTTCACTTGATATGGGTTTGATTGATATTGTTTAAATGATTGATACTGAATGATTGATGTGAGTTTGATGAATTATCATTGTCATGGAAATAGGAGGTTTTCAAAAACCTCCAGATTAGAGAGCAACATTCAGCAGGATGGGATAGGATCCCTGAGTTGACACCTACTGACATAGCGTTGATTGATACTTGTGGTCTGAGATCCTTGTTGGTGATACCGCCAATTAGGGTCAACAGAGGATTGTTGACAACACTTACAGAGCGATGGAACTCAGAGCACAACACCTTTCACATGCCGACTGGTGAGGTGACAGTGACTCCTGAGGACGTGTACAGGATATTAGGTATCCCTGTGGTTGGAGCCCTTGTGTATTACAATCACGAGGAGCTAGGAGGCACAGATGAGTTGAGGAGAGTATATGGAGATGCACAAATCGCTGGGTACTAGGTACCATGGGCAGACTTTTGGGGATATCTAGCCTTGCCGGCAGTTTTGGGTGCTTTCATTGGAGGTCTCCTTTGTCTGGATTGCCGGGCAGAGGGATTATCAGTGGGTTGGGGCAGGATTTTGGAGCAGATGTAGCTATAGTCGAGGAGATACGCATGGGGGAGCTGTATGTTAGCTCATCTTTATCACGATTTGCACCAGGTGGTGTAGAGAGGTTCCTCCAGTTTGTCATGTGGGGTTACAGTGTTACAAATAAGGCATAGAATTTCTAGCATGGCAGAACCCGGCGTACTTACTTGGGGATTTGACCACCGGGTGATCATATATATATATACATATGCTATGTTCCTTACCCAACCCAAGCTAGGCAAGGTAGATTATTGGAGACGACTTTTGGATGATATGGATACCGTGGTATGGAGACTGTATCTTGATTGCAAGCCATGGGCTACATATGATATAGAGATGTCGTATGTATGCATTCCTCGGTTCCTAATAGGGAGGACTCCTTTCATTCTTGAGAGATTTTTGGCATTGCTTTATGGGCAGAGAAGCTGATTCAATTCTGCTTGAGGATGCCTTAAGGGAGTTGCACAGTATGCGGGCGAGCAGAGCCTGAGTGGGGCCATGTATTTCTTATCAGGCTGCATATACAGAGTTCATGGCATTAGCTCCTAAGGATTGGGATGACAGGCGAGATATTATCGATGCTGGGATGTCAGATGAGTACTCTGCATATTTCCACATGCATCCCTTTCCTCGGTTCCTGATCTAGATGAAGCTAACCATAGGTACAGTAGTATTACCACAACCAAGAGGCGGTGGGACAGAGGATGTGTGAGTGGTGCCCGCGAAGGAGTGGTCGGAGGAGAAGAGAGAGAGGTGGAAGGCGGAGATGAGAGGAAAGCTTAGATGATGATGATGATAGTGCCAGAATGGCGGTGGAAGAGAGGGGACATGTGCTAAGGAGGATTTGGAGACTATGGATAAACCGAGGGTGTCTAGATTATGCGATGGCGAGAGACGGGGAATGAGATGATGGTGATGATCCGAGATGGTGTCCCTCCTCACCAGTGGAGACATATTGCCGCCGAGCCCAGTGTAGACATTGAGGCTTGGCGAGTTAGCTGAGAATGGTAGACGCGAGCACAAAGGTTCATTAATGCGGCTAAAACACTCTTAACCCACCGAGCACATGCAATTTCAAACACACCCAGACCCTGATTAGCAGGTGATCCTCATAGAAGGATACATTTAAGCGGCAATTAGTAGAGGTGAGAGCGTGGCTTCGAGGCGATGAGCACTAGGGGTACATCTTGTGAAGTATTCTTTGAGGCATGGAATGGCTAGGAGCCAAGTACTACGAGGGTCAGGTAGCGAGGCTGTGTCCTCGAGTCATGAAGGCCATACTCTGGAGGTCCATAGCGGGCGAGTAGATCACAGACACATACCTAGAGCAGGGGAGTGATGGGGCCTCGGCAGGATCCAGATGCATTTGAGCATATTATTTTTGGAGCATGTATATGCCATTTTTGATGTATTGGACACTTTAGTTTCATTGGACATTTGGAAATTTATATCATTTTTGATGAGCGATGATATGCAGCGGCGATGATTATTTTGATGTTGATCTGATGTGGATTTATGATGTGATGATGTGATATGCATTTATTTCTATGTGTTTATGCATTTGAATGATTTTGATGACTACCATGATATGCAGGATTATTTGATTATGATGTTTTATTATGATGATGATAATTTGATGATGTGTGCTAATGATGTCATGCAGATGAATGATTTATGAGGTGTACATGGAATGTTTATTTTTTATTTTTGGATTTTTCAATGCAGCTAAAAGATGAAAAATGAATGTTGTGTTCATGATATTATAATATGATGTGATATGAGATGATATGAGTAGATAAAATGTTATGACATGAGATGATAGGAATAATGATATTGAGGTGAATGAAAAGTGATGTATGATGATATGTGATGAAATAGAATGGTTTGCAATAAAATGACTTGATAAATGGATTGGATGATAATGATAATGATATGATATGATGAAATGATGATACTGAGATGAAATAAATGATGATAATAATAATAAAATGAGATGATATGAATGAAATGAATGATAATGATAATGAAATGAGTGATGATGCAAAAAAAATGATAATGGTAATGGTAAAGAAAATGATGAAATGATAAATATTGAATGATGATGAAAATGAAATGTTAAATAATAATGATAATGAAATACTAAATGATAATGCAATATTAAATGATAATGAAAATGAAATACTAAATGATAATGATATTAAAATGAAATGTAATGAATGAAATAACTATAATGGTAATGCGATGGTGAGACTATAATAATATGATAATGAAAGGATATGGATATGAAATGAAGATGATAAGGAAAAATGAAATGAAAATGGAATGATAATGGATATGAAATGATAAATGGAAATGAAATGACTATAATATAATGATAATGAATGAAATGATAATGGAAAATGAATGATAAATGAATGAAATGAAATGACTATGATAATGAATGAAATGATAGGATGATAATGAGAATAAAATGAACGAAAATGAATAAAATGAATGGAAAGATGATAATGGTAATGAAACTAATATAAGTGATAATGGTAATGCAATGATTTAAATGATAATGATAATGAAAAATGAAATGAATGAAATAACTATATTGGTAATGTGATGTTAAGATGATAATAATGAAATGATGGAATGATAATATTAAATGATAATGATATGAAGTGGAATTGTTAAATGATAATGATAATGAAGTAATAATGAATGGATAATGAGATGAAATGGGAATGATAAAACAATATGGAATGAAAATGATATGGATGCAATAATGAAATGATATGAAACTACTATGAAATGATGAAATGATAATGATGAAATGATAATGAATGCAATAATGAAATGATATGAAACTAATATGAAATGATAATGAAAATGCAACGATGATGAAATGATATGAAAATGCAATGATGATGAAATGATATGAAACTGATATGAAATGATAAAGATATGAAGCTAATATGAAATGATAATAAATGATAATGATAATGTCATGATAAGATGATAATGCAATGAAAATATGCAATGATAAGATGATAATGCTAATGAAAATGCAATGATGAGATGATAATGTTACAAATGTTTGCATTGTCCTCCACAAATAGTCCAAAGAAATATGACAGCCATTGACCTTTCAAAAAATCTTGGTGCAAATCCAATATTCAGTTATGTATAATGACCTAAAATGAAATGCAACTAAATGAAACCAACCATTTTGTTGAGCCTTTTAGTGAACCTGCTTAAATCATCATAGAGCGTTTGAAAATGTTGGAAGTGTGTACAAGTATCAGAGGGGAAATTAGCACCAATGATGACCTGAGTACAACTTTTATGATTTTTTGATAAAGCAAGTGAACGCAAGCATCTAAGTATAATTGAACCGAGATGAC